>JAYMTF010000711.1:0-31326 GCA_036897485.1 Pelargonium nanum | reverse complement strand
TTATATGGGACACATCACCCACTTCAACACTCCACCTCACGTGCGAGCCATATTTATCTTTTATCGGTTGGCTCGACATGTGCACAATCGGGGGCCTTTTAAATCAGCACTCCCCCTCACGTGCGAGCCTCACATTTTTCTCACATTTATCTTTTATCGGTCGGCTCGACATGTGCACAATCGGGGGCCTTTTAAATCAGCACTCCCCCACACGTGTGTATGTATTTTTCTTCCATACGTGGGCCGTTACAGGCATGACCATCTGCAAGCGGGCCGGAGACCACATGGGTAGACAACATAAACAGGCCCAAGCCTAGATCAAAACCAGCTCTAATACCATGTAAAATTCCAATAGTGGGCTACACAAAATAGCTTAGGCTTCCATTACTAAAAGGTCAACCTTGTTAGTAGGGTTTAATTTGCACCATTATATGTAGCTACTTTACTTTATATTTTTCCAATGTGGGACATTTAATCACCCACTTCAACATACCTTAAATGTTTAAATCCTCACTCCAACTTTCTTTCACGTTAAAATTAAAAGAGACAATTGAAACATGAGAAAACTAATACTCCCTCCGTCCCAAAAAAAGTGTCTTGTTTCACTTGCATTTTTGTCCCAAAATAAGTGTTTTGTTTTCTATTTAGTAAGTTAGTTATGCATCAACTACCAATAATGTCCATATAATAAGCTAGTACCCTTTAAGTTTGTTACAACACATGCCCATAGGGATAAAAGAGTAAACATACAACATTAACTACCTTCACCTTAATTTTGCTCAAAATAGGAAGGACGTTTATTTTGGGACGGAGCAAGTAGTATTTATGACAATAGCTTTTAACATTTTTATTTTTGTACCTCTAAAACTAATTTTCCAATTTTCCCTTTTACCACAAATGTTGTAGTTAACATGATAAAAAGACGATCCTAACACAAATTGACCTTTAACTTATGCAGCATTCCTTATGTATTCCCAATAAGGGCACAACTTGGGAAATCTACATAAGTGAACCTCTACATTGGGCATGTTGGGGCTGGAAATGCAAAAGCTACATCTAGCTGCGGTAAAATGGCCATTGCGTTGAAAATAAAATACGGTAAGGCTGGAAATTTTCACCTCAACACCAGTAACCATATAATTTATTAAACACACAAAGACACGCACAAATTCACACATACAAGCAAGTGTACTAATAATGTTTTGTTCTAAAAAAGTATATTAGTAACATTAATGTCATTGTTGATGATCTGAATGCTACTTGAACTAATTGTGTTTCAAAATATATGTATTTGTCCAAGATAGCTTCTATTCAACTGATTAAAGCAATTTAAATGACTAAATAATATTGTGCAAATACATTATTCAGATAATTTAAATGCTTTTATGGGTTCTATCAACAGAACCCACACAGACAAGACACAAGCCAGCCTGAGCTAGTACAAAGATGGGCAAAAGCCAAACTTTTCTGATCAAGGAAGCACGAATTCAAACACAGACACAAGACACGACATGGAGATAATATTTGTTATTTAAAAATAAAAATAGGATACTGACATATTGGGACATGCCAAACTTTTAATCAAAATAAATATTATACATGTAATAAAATATATCAAATATAGAATATATTTAGATTTAACAATAAACATGTCAAAAGAAAAAGTAAACCGCTTGCTCGTAAAAATGAAATGTTTGATTATAGATGAAAACATACAACATCCAAGAGCCTCAGTGGCTGTTACCAGATCATTCATTTATTTGTTTTATCATTTAAAACTAATAAAATACAATACGTGTGTCAAGCCTCCGACATGATATCCAACAGGACACGCTGCGGGTTAGGACCTATGAGCACGAGTACTCCTAGGAGACGGACCTACCGGTACCGGGTATGGGTACTTAGTGGGTACTTCTGGGTATGTACCAGTTACTTACCTAAATAAAATGAATAGTGTTTTTTCCTAGTTACTTTTCACTTTTCAGGTACTTCTTGGGCGCGGTCAAACATAATGGGTACGGTCAACAAACATTATTGGTACTTCTTGGGTACTTCAATATATATAATTAAAATCAATTGAATTTTAGCAAAAAAAAAAAACAATAAGTTTAATGCAACTAAATAATTAATGTTTTTTTGTCGCATATTTATTTCTTAGTATTCTAACCTGCCATCTTTGTAAAAATAAAATCTCCAAACTAGAACTCTGAACTTACAACATGCACATCCTTCATTCTTCTAATTGGTCATTCTACACAAATAAAAGCCTACCAACCAAAACTTATGACCTTCCATCTATTATTTTGTTATTAAAAAAATTATAGTACCCCACCGTACCCGTACCTAGACTTTTTGAAAAATAGACGTACTGACCAACCGAGAACCGTACTGGGTACTCGTACCCGTATTCATGCTTCATAGATTAGGAAAATGGATTACACAGTTTTATGGTAGAAATAGATGATTTTTCTTTTTTACAACATGGGCCTGAGCCTAAAACAAAGCCTCCAGCCTCCAGCCCCCAGCCCGCAAAGCTGCAGTCCCTGTCCTAAAGTAAGCTCTTTGCATGCAGCACTAATTATTATGGATTGCAAAATATTCATTTTTTTTTTAAATATTCATTTAAAAACTGGATTCTAAGATGTAATAGGCATGAAATGGCACTAAAAAGAAGAAATGAGAATTTAAAGAATAAAATTGATAAGGACTTTGAGACGCACCGCTACAAGCACCCTATCCTTTTGAATCAGATTCTGAATGGAGCCCGTTTCTTTGAAATTGCTACTAGAATCTGAGTCATTTATTCCTGCAATGCTAGTAGCAAGTATTGATTTCCCACAGTTGACCGTTTCTCGAAGCACATGTGATATAACATGAAAACGAGCACCATCATCTGACATTCCATACTTTGACCTAACAGTAATTAGAGCCCTGGCCAAAATGTCCAGAGAATATCAAAACCCTATGATAAAAAATTTAACCAGAAATAGCATACTATAGCAAAATTTACTAAAATAGCATGAGACACTGACATGCAAAACCCATGCTGGTTCAAGTGTCAGTCTGAAAGAATAAATCAAAGACAGTACCTGATGAAGAGCTGCAACCTGCTTTTGCTTTGTTCATCGTCAGCAACCAGAAGGCAAGGCAGAAGTGAAATGACCTGTTGGACGCATCGGGATGCTCTCTCCAGTGAAGCTTTACATAGATACAGGATAAGAAGGCGAAAAACAATTCTTGGACATCTCTCCCCTCTTAAAAGCATAGCCTTATCAATGTTTTTGTTTGGTTTTCCACCCAATGCATTCCCAATCCCTCCTGCTGATGCAACTACTGCAGCCATCTCCACAGCAGGAATGTTCAGTGATTCGACAAGGCCACGTGCTCTTTGGCCAAGAGATGGAGCACCAGATGATGCTGATGTTTTGGGCAACATTTTGCCGGGTCCCTTCCCATTCATCACACCAATAATAATCCATAAATTGTCATATAAATACCACCACTTGTCATCAATTATGTGATCTTCATCTGTGGTTGGTTGTTTACCAAGTGGATCTCTAGAGAAAAGATTATCAAACCATAAAAACGATTTACCAAAAAGCACATACGAAAGCATATGAATCAAAGCTGACATATATATACTAAGAACACTGCAGGAAATCTTCAAAAATAGACGAGACAAGATAATTAATTTTTACTGCATCATATCTAGAACATGTGAACCTGCTCTGGAAACAAAGTACAAATACCCAACAAGTAAAATTAGAGGTCATACTTCCACAAGCATCTATGAAGCCTCAAACCACATGAGCTTTTTCGTGTCTACCACATTGCATTATCTCTTTTTTTTTTTTTTGTCATTTAATGTAAATCAATTTATTTTATCATAAATTCCACATTCACATGAGATCCCTCTTAATATAATTGAGTTATAGAATATTGTCTAATTCGGTGAAAGCTTTACATTTAGGGTTTTACTTTTTAAATAAAGCTATTTAAGAAACAATTTAGGAAAATAGGCTTTTCTAGAAATCAATTAGGACAGTAGGCCAAATGCCTATTGAAATAGTGCTTGGCCATATGCCCAACGCCCTTTGAATGGGCTGTAGGGGGCCATTGATATTCCCATGGGTGCTAGGCCCCTCCATCCGGCAGCTCTCCAATAAAAAAATATTAAAAACAAAGTAAACCCTAAATACCTTACACTCAAACCCATAAAATTGTCAAACCCCAAAACCGCTCTAACTCTTAAAATTCCTTAACCCTTAAAACACCCAACTCCATAACGCACTCCAATCTCTACAAATAAATTACCTTTACTCCAAAGTATATATATGATTTAAATCATTTCTATTTTCATTGATATATTTAAAATTTTGTAACTTATGTATATATGGCAATAAAATAATCCTGTGTGACAGTGACACAACCTTCAAACCTATTATGGATGCAACGTGGTCTATTCTCAAGTGCTTCTGGTTGCGATGTTGGTATTTGAGTAGAAGGTATTAAGCTTAACCAATTATGGTCTCAAAAATTCATGACACAACCTTCAAACCTATTATGGATGCAGCGTGGTCTATTCTCAGTGGTGTCTCTCAACTATGGTGATCAACTCATCAACTGGAGTCTCCAAAATCGGATGGCTAACCCACTTTCATGCTTCTCCCCCTAGCTTTACTTTCTCACTGTAATAGGCTAGTCTCTGTTTTTTTTTTTTTTTGTACTGTTGAGCTTGTCTCCCTCCTAGACTTTTACTTGATACATATATCTTTGCCTATCAAAAAAAAAAGAACAAGAATTCGAGGAAAGCTGGGCGTCTATTAGAGATAAGACGCGGGAATTTTTTTTGAAGTGGTAAGAGTAACAGATGAGATAGCATTAAGCTAAGAGAAACTAAATGAGGTAAATGCAGGACTGTGTTAACATGGAAAGATAAGTGAGGAACGATACAATAGCATTCGTCTCAACAGATGAGATAGCACTTGATAGTACAAAGCAGTTGAGATGAATACGGACAGAAGAACCCAAAGAGTTTTTGCTTAAGGCTTCAAATAGTGGATCCAACATTGTTTAGGAAATGGATAGGTTGTTGTTTAGTAATGACAAATAATGACCCGCATTTTATACTTCCTTACCTAACTCTAATGCATATATATACTAAAAAAATTATGCTTTGGTTAATTTATATTTTTAAAATTATATCCTACATAAAAACACATGTAGTTTATGTATTGCAAAGACATCAAAGTGGAAAGTGAAACCTACAAGTTATGAGGAGTATCGCACTAGTTTTGCAGCTAATTCGACTAGAGCGTAACTTTTTACAAACTTTCTGGAGAGGGACCAGTTGTTGCTAGCATTAGTGAAGCATCAAGTTACCGTTTCACAAAGAGGTTAGAAGTGAGACGTATGCAGTCATTATAAATTTAAAATGAAGCGTATTTATTTTATCACTTATCAAGTAGTACAATCACCTACTACGAAACCATTCAGAATACACACCAATAAACACCTTTTCTTCACAACTCATTAGTCATTAGTTGCAAGCTGCAACTACATGCATGACTATACCCTGCATGAACACTAGGTAATCACACCCATTAAGCTGATGCATACACAAACAGCAAAAAACAATATATGTCGTTTTTCAGAATCGGTCTCAGATTTAACAATCAAAACAAAATGGCAGATACCTGGATGCTTGGTCCACTGGCTCTCCTTGCAAGACCTCGAATAATGCAGAGTAGTCTTTGTGACTTTCTAGTTCTAAGGAATCAAGTGAAAACTCAGAGCTGCTTGATGGGAACTGCAAGAAAAATTTGACAGTTTTTTATGCTATTAATAACTTGCGAGTAATAGTTAGAGGACTTAACATAGTATAAACCTATGTGATATGTGAGAGGATCAACTCAACTATAAGCTTAACTAATAGCTCAAGACCCAATACTAATTATATAATCTAACACGCTCCCTCACATGCAAACTCATCATCACTTTGCACCTGGCCCATGCACAGACTCCTTGCCTTGTGCTTGAAATACAAAGAAAAGTGGACAAATATTTTGAGATGGATAGAGTATTAATTAATCAGGGTGGCGGCAAGACTCAAACTCGTAACCTTTAAATCAACAAGACTATGATGCCATGTAGAGAACCAACTCAACTAAAAGTTTACCCTAATAGTTGAAGGTCCAATATTTAATCATATAATCGAACATGATAATATATTAGCCAAGCTCACGGTAAGAACAATCAAAGAGTAATTACTAATGCTTCTACATAAACGACCAACGAACATGTTACTTCAAAGAACCAAAAAAAAAACATAAATATCGACAAATGAAATCTACAATACAATATCCAGAGTTGCAGAATAAAAGTCGTGCTTCAATCAAATACTACACTGGATACAGATAGAAATAGAGTCATCATTTTTTACACAAGTAAAATAAGAAATTTCATTTAAGAAAAAAAAAAATCTATCTTAGATTCCATACTAATAATGAGTCAAACCATACAAGGATATCATAGCCACAATAGTTTAGTTACATTTCGATATAAGTTCCACTTCCACCTACTAGTACTAAGTCTCTATCATAATGCAAACTAAGATGAATCAACCCATTAAACACAAACAATAGGCTTTCTTATTTGTATTAACTGCAAAGATTGTGGCCACCAATTATTTAAGAAATGTATAGGGTTTTACAAAGAACCTTCAAGACGAGAAAGAAAACAAGGAGCAGAAATTTTAGTACAACTAGGGACAGAAAGGAGGACATGATGAATGTTGAAAATTAAGAACGTAATCTGTGGATTTAAAGCAGCATGGATGAAGCATGTAATGCAGCTAAGATATCACTTAGATGATGAAGAAGTTGGAGTGAATTTTTTAAGGGATTGCTGCAAGTCCGGTAATGCTTTATGTGGTTATATGAGATGGCTTTTAAGTTTTACCTCTCTTTTTTTTAATTTGGTGGCACTGAGAGGAGTATTGGAATAAAACTACTTACAAAATATGTAGGCTACTAATAATGAATTAATAAAATGAAAATTCATATTAAACACAGGACAGACTAAGCTTGAAATAAAATCTGAATAAAGCACGTACTGGGAGTTTATAGTCAATTTCAGATATAAGCATCTCGTCCACCAATTTTAGAAGGAATAATGTGTTGTCCCGACAAGGTTGTGAAACAAATATATTTTCTTCAGAATATAAATCCAACAGCATCCGAATTATGTCCTCATATATATCACGAAGCAGATATCGATATGAGATGCCATCCTACAGGAAAAGTTGATGCGCAACCATTATAGTTATGATCTACAAAAGTAGTTACAGTAATGGAGTGAGGATTTCAACATACTTGCTTACACTGCAGCAGTAGAAAATTCACAGTGTCTTCCAACTGCTGCCAACCACCTTTTACGGAATGCATACAGTGACAAAGAACAAAACAGAACAGATTCCTCACGAGATTTTGCTCATTTATCTCACTATCAGTTCGATTCTGTGATTTCACTTTGTAGCCTTTCAGTACATCTAGCTTTACAGATGCTGCTAACCAGGAATTCCACCCATATTCCTATTTTCAAAATTTTATAGGTTAGATATTGCTTTATTGGGGTTGAAATCACATGAACAATTTCTATATTCGTACCAAAAAAGCTTCAATATTTGAAGGATTTGAATCAAGAAGATCAAGAAGGTCTCTGATTATTTTCATTCTTGCTGAAGCATCCTCGCAGCCAGTCAAGAATCTGAAAATGAGGACCAATATCTGAGGCAAGAGGAAATGAGTACTATTTCCCTTGCTTCTCTGCTGGTCAAGCTGGCTGTGCTTTTGCAACACCTGTGAGAATACATTCTAATAGTTGAGCAGATCCAAATGAATTGCACAGCATGTATATAGCAAAAAAGGTATAACACAAGGACATAGCACAAGCTAAAATAACTTCATTTAAATAATTTAAAGAGAAGATAGAGAAAATAAAATAAAATATTGTGGGTCACCTGTTTGGGGCTAGCACCACCAAGAAGAACATCAAACAAGGTTGCACACAAATTATCTGTCTGTGGATAGCTGAATAATCTATCAGATATTGCTGCAAATATGGGTTGCATCCTTGTACTCATTTTCTTAGGGTTCTCCATAAGCAATTTGGATTTTGTGACAGTAATATTGAAAAATTTTGCTCCTTTTTTCTCAGATGGGAGACCAACCAAAAGTCTTCCAATAAACTGCAGGCTAAGCAATCTGATAGGTTCATGTTCCCTAGGAAAAAAAACATAGGAAATGGAATTATGAAGTCAATATACATTTTGAACTAAGGAATCTGATTCCGAAGAATAGCTCTTGCAATCTCCAAACACAGGTCCACATCAATCCAAAATGAAATCAAGAAAACACAGAATTTGGAATAATAGATGAATATTCATTACTAAGTCTTTGCAGCTATGATCATATCTGGTAACTGAAGCAAAGAACTCTTAGAAATATAAGAAAATTTGACATATAATTATGAAAAATGATCCAATAATCAACCTTTAAGGACCATAGTAGAGAAAGATAATACATATTGTTGTTTGGAATTAAGCTCAGCAAGAGATACTGGGATGTCATTTACATTACAGTTGTACATTCAAATTCATAACCTACCATTAATGTAATACAGCCACCACTTATTCCATTCCTCTTTTTTCAAACCATGGATGTTATCAACCCCTAGAACTGAAGGACATTGACCAACAAGTGACCTTTAGGTCAAAAACCATTACGCCAGTGATAAAATCTAGTGTTACTTGATGTTTGATTTTCTAAAATTTATCAATTTGGAAGCATTTCAATTTGCAGGTAGAAGACAGGTAGGCGACGGCAGAGCTAGACTTAAAATGAAGGGGAGGCACAATATTTTTGATAAATACATTTATAGTTATATAGTTATATACACACATATATGGATAGCAAAATTATAATAAAATTTAATTGGGAACTTTTACATTATTAAAATTAACAACTACACTACAGCATATAAACGACAAAATTGTAGTAGACTGGTATATGGATCATGTTTTTAAAAGTAAATAAGATTATAGATGGGGATTCGAAAACCCAACTCTATTAGAGCAAGTGTTCCTGTCATTTGAGTATAGAAATCAAACAAAAAATTATTTAAAACTATATGTATTAGATAGGTATTTTGATTAGGGGACGCACATAACAATGATGGCATAGCAGGTAGTTCTTAAAATTTTAAACAGCACAAGAAAAACTAAAATTATTTCCAAACATTGTCCCTAGAATCCTTTTAATACCAACGGAACTCCGGAAATTAGATCCTCACTGAAAAAATAATTGGTCAAACCCTTCCAACACAATGTCAGTGTATTTTCTTTTTTTCCTTTGCCTTTCAAACGAGGCAGAGTTAACTCATGGTGAAAAGATAGCCTAAATGAGAGAACATTATTCAAGATATTTGACACTATAACCCTCTCCACATTTTCTTATGATCAATCTGCATGAAAAACAATGTCACCGCCTTAAAACAAACCCCCTTTAAGTAGATCATCAAATAGAAAGACAGAATTTAATTTGGTGAATATCTCCAGATATTGTAGAAAAAAAGAGATGGTGTGACTGGACTTTCTTATGGGTTCTCTGACATCTTCAGAGAGCTTGAGTGAGGTGAGATTATATCAATCACAAAAAGCAAAGCAGCCATACTAGTAGTATGAACAGTTTTGTATTTAGTATCTAACAGAAATACCCTTGCACCATAATTCTCTCTTTTCTTTACCTTTGGTGAGAAGTGGTAATCTACCAATTTATATGGATTTTTCCACCAGGCAAATCAGTAAAGCAAAATGGACAAAAACTTACAATGGAAATAGAAGATGGCAATATTATAATTTCATATATGCAAAATCTCTTGGGTCAACTTTAGAGCCTACAAGAATTTTTAATTAAATCTCATCAGCGGGAGATGACGATGATTTAAACCAGACTTAACAGCATGCATAAAATTGACCGCATTTGAAAATTTGGAGTATTGAACTTACGACTCTTAAAGTTGAGGCATGAAATTAGTGACATATATAAGATGAATATATACTTATTCCCCTTACCAATCCAGATGCCTGCCTTCAGATTATTGACAACGAACTAACAAGGCAATATATACCTACTCAATTATGATGAATCAATAATGAATTATGGTACAGAATAAATCCCAACCCATTTGAATGTTTCTTTCACAACCAAATGCCTTAAATTCTAAACATGAAGCACTAATTCCAAAAAGACACCCAAATCATATGCAACCAGAGCATAAAATAATTGTAGTTAATGCCAACTAGGTAATTTGAAACCAAAAATAGTGATAACCCATGTTGTGAATTAATAAAAGAGCATTGGCTGTTCAAAAGGTTCTCCAACTCAATACCTTTAAAACTTTCCCTTCATTTTCTCTCTCTCACTATGTTCAGACTAAACACGAGCATTTGGAGTGTGCATGGAGTCTACTAATTAAGTCATACTTTATTCAGATCATTATACATATAAGCTAAGATATTATATAATATTAATGTCGGTAAGCCTACTGTAAATTGGAAGTGTATTGGTGTTGCGGCAAAGATCCAGGACTTGGGTGCAACTTTTCTCTCTTCTAGCACCTCAATAATGTTAGCCATCTTTAATTCAAAAAATAAAGTATTTTCCCATTTTCCAAGCTCCATCACAATTCAAGTGTTATATTAAATTAGTAGACAAGATCATCGTGTTTCATTGCCTTCAAGAACTGAAATCATTTAGACTCTTCCAGTTAAACCATGATTTTTTGCAGGAAGGATATAGCTCATATTATGGAAAACAAACCTCTGAAGAAGATTTACAAAAATATGTGATCCACCGATCAGATTGACTTGTTCAAGGAAAGAAGCCAGCAGTTGCTTTTGAGAAACAGCGCGAATAACCATGTGTAAAACATCCTCTATGCAAGTCATGTCCTGACTTGTCTCAAAAAAAGCTATAAGAGCTCTTATGTCAGCTGCCACAATATTCTCCCTGCATATTTTCCAGAATAAAAAATTAGAAGTGATCATCGGTTACATCATATTATGTTTATTGAATAGAGAAACGAAAATTTGTGGGTGTAGGATTAGGATTAGGAACAAAGGATACATTTACACTTCTCTAAAGGAAGATACTATACCTGAGACTCATTTCTCCAAGACTTAGAAAAAGAAGACGAATTTTGTGTATTTCTTCTTTAGCCGGTCTCTCTCCAATGACTTGGTTGGTAATGGGATGAAGAAAAGGTTTGCTTCCAATAGCATATCGAGATTTTGCACTATCCCAGTAAAACTGACGTATTATATCAATGACACGTGGGAGTTGGCAAAGACTCTTAAGCAACAGTGTATGATTGTCAAATTGCTCAATAAGAAACATATACAGATCACGCTGAACCTTGTAATCAGTGTAGAGCCATATGAGAGGATTAAGAAATATGCTAGAAATAGCATCTTTAACAAGTACCTCAGCCAAACCTGAAGGGAAACCAAAAACATCAATATTGACAAGAAAATATAGTTGAAAAAAGTGAAAATGGAAGTGTTTGAAACTACACAAAGAGTTCTTTATACATACCACAGTTAGCCACTACATTAAAAAGATGTTTCAAAGCTGAAAGTGTTTCCAAATTAAGTTGTGGGGGTGGAACTGATTGCAATAAGAAACCCAGAATCTTAAATCCAGAAAGGAGATGCATCTGCTGTTGGTTTGCTAAATTCTCATCCAACACAGAAGCAATAAGCTCAATAACTTCAGCTGTTAGACGCTCTTTTGTAATAGGTATAAGCAACTTATGCTCAAAATTGCTGCTTCCTTCATTTTCATACCTATCAGATTGAGTGATAAGTGGGAAAAACACAGATACACCTCCAACGCAGTAGATTATCTGTTGCAACAACCGTCGCGAACACAACTGCGTACCAGCAATTACAGTCGCTTCAAATGAATTTTTATCTAGTGAGTGATCCAACATTGGCGAGACATTGAATAGTATCCTGCCATCACTTGCCTGAAAAAGAAACCACCTTAACTTCTTGTTTAGAGAACTTTTGAAAAATAAAGTATAAAAAAAAAAACAATTCTATTGTGAAGAGAAGGAGAACCTGTGCATTGAGTCCAAAGATGATTTTGGAAGCAAGACCTTCTTTAGCATCAAGAATCCCACCAAGCAATGAGTTGCCATGAAAAGGTGCAGCTTCATTATCAAGGAATGAATACATATAGCTTGGCCCTAGAGAATAGATACCCTGGACTTGCTCGGAAGATATAGCATCATTGAACAAATAAACAGGACCAATCTGACCAAAGAAAGGAACCGATTCTTTGGCGGAGTTAAGAATATTATCTTCTTCATACAGAGACAAATTACTTCTTGTGCCAACTGTGCATTTTGTCAACAACTCATTAACTTTCGGATATCTGAATAATGAAAAGGTGCAAGTCAGAAAGGAGATTATGCATCAAACTGAAGTATAATGACTACAATATTTATTTATATACATGTGTGAGTGCGCGCGCGTGTGTAAATAGCAAAGGCAGTATAGAACCTGCATCTTTCAGACGATACAAGTTCACCATCTACAAAACACTTCAACAGGCTACCCCCGGAAAATGCTCTTCCGATAGTATGAGTTATACAAAGAAAATGCCACTTTTTTCTAACAAGATCTACTTGAAGCTTAACACATTGCCGTTTCAGATTGATAGACTGCAAAAGAGAGGAAGCATTATTATAAATTGCAGGACAAAGTCAATCAGCTTGAATACAATTTGAGGCCAATAGTTATTGCATGAAGCAACATATGGTAATTTCTATGATGAGAAAACACCAGAAGAAATTTTGCATCTAAATATAACTCCACCTCAAAGATAAGCTTGTCCTGTGTAAGCACAGCCACACAACCTTTTCCATTTTCCGAGAGAAAACTGAAAAGACCCATCGTTCCATTTTCAGGAAAGTTTTCCACCCTAAGCCAGCATGAGAAGGAAAAACCTTTGTACAGAGGCCACTGTACCGGTGTTTTAACTAAAATCCCCTGCAAGAATATAGCAAAAATATGGTTTGATACAACTCACAGTAAGAAATAATAAACATAGAAATTATTATTTTTTAGCTTTTTTGCTTCAGACGCTAAAAGCACCTGTGAAAAGCATGACTACGCAAAGGTTTGAAATTCTAACATAAAGAATGGCTAAACCTTATAAGACGACCAAACCATACTTTGGAATTTGAGTTTCTTTATGTAACCAAGATACCACATCTCCAGTTCTGGAAAAAACAAAAATGACCTCAATCCATAACCTTATCGGTCATTTATGTAAGCCTAATCAAGGATACAACTCTAGTGAAACAATAGTACAATACTTTTACACATCCAAGATATTAATGACAGTTACTACTATAAACAAAACGCACAAATGTTAACATGTCTTTCCTCACTACTTCCCATGTTAACTAAATCTACCCTTACCTTTTTAGTCCTTACTGGATTTTCTCACGAGGTCATTGATCTACCAACACTCCACATCTCCAAACCACATCAAACAGTTTTCCAGCATTTTATATTCAGTTGAGACTACCCAAATTCTTCCTCGAATAGAATGATATGTAGACGGCAGAACCAAAATTCAATGGCATTTTCAACAGGAAAATATAATACGAGAAAATGAACAAAAACAATAGCAGACTAAGATTCCATGATCCTTATAGACCCCTAGGGAAAATAGGCCCACATACAATCCCATTCTGACCTCTCGTACATAAATTTATAGAACAGATCTCATCAGATCTGCGGATAAGGGCCTATAAAAAACAAAACAAAATAGATTTGCAGATACGTAATACTTAAGCTAGAATGCCAGCCCATTGAAAAACGATTCCCAAAAAATTAAATACTTACAGAATCACTCCCATTGAGATCAAAAAAGGCAGTTGGTCCTTTCTCGTTTAGCATAGACAAAACGCTGCTCAACAACAGTGAACAGTATTGTTGCTGAGTCCCAACTTTCTCACTTCGGAGGAGGGCAAATATCTTTCGAATATCCTTTCCAGATATGCTATGCCCACCAATAACCTGAATTAATTGAGCAATTTTCAAAATGACACCATCATCATCTTCGTGGGAAAACCAAACAAGAAGAAAGCTAAGCATTCCGGCTCTGACACTTGAAGCTCGATTGGATATGGAATCCCTTAGCAGTTGCTGAAACACTTTCAGACCATTATTCCGCATTGAGTCACTGCTCTGCCCAATCACAAAATAACCAGTAATGATACAGTACGGCAGAATGAAGTGGCAAGTACAGTAGTTAAGGGGATTAGAAAACAACGAAGAGAAAATTAGAGCAAATGAGTAACTAACCTTCTGCAGAACACTCAGATAAAGAATAATGACATCTTCGTTCTGAACAAAAAGAAAGATAGAAAGATAATTAAAAATGAGTAACATGACTTCATGGAACATAGCCAGTGACTATAGATATTCTTCATGTATACAGAGATTAAAAACAGAAAATAGGTAAATGGGTATTAAAGTGTCCCATATCGTATAAATATAAAGTGAATGAGTTAAATATAATGGTGAAGGCCAAACCCTTCTAACAAAGTTGACCTTTTAGTAGGGGAAGGCCAAGCCATTATGTGTAGCTCATTATTGAAATTTAACATGGTAACAGAGCTGATTATAGTCCAGGCTTTGGCCCGAAAGTGACCCGTTTATGTTGCCTCCCTCTAGGAAAAATACCTACTCGTGAGGGGGAGTACTGACATAAAAGGCCTCTGATGAAAAGAAAAATGTGAGGCTCGCACGTAAAGGGGAGTGTTGAAAGATAAATTATAAAGTGAATGAGCTAAATGTAATGGTGGAGGCCAAACCCATCTAACAAGGTTGACCTTTTGTCAGTCAGCGTAAACCCACGCCATTATGTGTAACCCAATATTGATATTTTATTTTAATGAGCAGGCAGGAGATAATGAATTGGAATAGCTGTGAAAAATCATGGCATTGTTTTAGGATCCCATAAGTTGAGAGATTTTCTGTAGAGGTAGTTTCCTAAGTTAGTTTCCTTATTTATGTTGTACGTTTTGTATATATCACTGGTTTGTGCTTGAATAAAATACAACTTTGAAACCCTAAAATCTGATAATAGCTTTATGGATAGGTTTGCATATTAAAGTCACCTGTATAATTGGGCTTGCATTTATATCAAACTTCCCGTCAACTAGCATATCAAGCAGTGCATTTAAAAGCTCTTCACTAGGATGCCATTGACAGAAGTCCAATAACAAACTATGCAACGTTTGATAGCCCTTCCCAGTAAGTGTTCTGAATGCAGCCTGCAAAATAAAACAATCGGGAAAGAATTCTCGGACGCTCAAATAGCAAGGAAGTGATAAACTAGCATACAAGAACACAACAACACCATAAAAAGAGATATATATCATCGACCACCACCATCATAGTAAAAGGCAGAATGCATAGAAGAACCTATTTGAAAACCACAAATGAAAGACAAAATGCTTAGTAAATGAGCTTTTCCTTTTAACAAGGAACAAGAAGTTGGCCCTTAATGTTAGTACACATACAAAAACTACTGCTATTGCTACATCTAGTACCAGCAGGCTGCTACACTTACAACCACTGTTATTACTGCATCACCAATTAACTACAGCCAGTAACTTAAGTTGCTGTTGCAACTAAGGAGAACAATGAGAAATTATTATTTTCCAATATCAAATGAACTCCAGGCATTTCATTCAAGGAATTTTACAACGGACGGGCCAGAGATGGATAGACCAGGAACTACAATATTGCTTCCTATAGAAGGGGGATCTCCACAACCAAACCCATAATAACTTAAGGGAACAACTTGAACCAAACAAGTTAATAGTTACAATTGCAGTATACAGCAGTGGTAATTCCCACTGGAAACAACTTAACAGCTCATAAATACTTAATCTAGTCATTTCTGGAATCGTGATAGATAATTTTAAAAGAAGGTTAAAAGATGTTCTGAGATCATCTAGGAATGCTGCAAATTTTTTCTAATGTAAGACTTCATCATGTGCACATATGCTATTTTGCTGAAAGCATTGAATTTAAAGCCTGCGTCAATGGAGTAATCTAAACAAACCTGAACAACATTTTGACAAGCAGACAAGGTGTCTGGACTTTTCACTAAATGATAGACTACAATGACCAAAAAAGAAGGAAATTAAAAAAAAAAAAGTAATAATAAATAAAGAGGGTGTACCTTTGATGTATCGTTACTTGCAAGCAAGCAGGTAATAGTTTCAAGGACACTGAGAACCAACTGTTCTCCATTCACTACATCAAGGTTACCATTCAGTAAAGAAACCACATGTAGAAAACACTCCCCATCGCGAAACAAAGCCTGATAATACTGAAGGAACACATATTTAGTGAGATATTACAACATCAAGTAATCAAAGACCCCACTTGTAAACCAACATAAAAAAGTTAAATAAATTGCATGACTTATTAAGATTCTCGGTAAGAAAGTAAGTGCTATATCATGGCAGAAAAAAATACCACTGGATCAGCAATGACCATTTCCCTCATTCCACCCAAGAGATCAATAGACAACTCCACGAAGTTTTTCTCCCTTTCCTTTATCTGAGTGAACATCTCTAAATATCTTGAGAACAATTGTAACTTTGCTTTTCTATCTTCATCAGAAGTATGAGCAACCTGGAGACATTAAGAAAAGTAAGTGCAATGGCCTTTACACTAAAATGGCAAAGAATCACGGATTTAGATAAAGACCATACAGTTACCTTCATGAGGTCAAGAATATGCTGCAGAACACGATTTCTCAAAAATTCTTCCCAAAATAATTCAAATAAACAATCAATGCACGCTGAACTATGCAAAATTAAGCTCTCAGCATCATCCGCAATTGCAACAAATTGTGAGAAGAGCGCCATTGATGTTTCAATGCATTCAAGCCAACCCTGGACCGTCTCACATGTATCAGATATCTGCACAGATGAATGGCTTGTTCTTCCTGATCTATATTCTTGGGCTTGAATGCAAACAACTTTGAGGATCCGGGGAACTGCATTAAGCGTCTTAAAAGAAGCAATGGTTTTCTCAGCTGAATGCTCCAGTATCTTCAGCAACCTATTAGCAAGAACACTAGCAATCCCAGGATTACATGCAGACTGTTCAAGGGCATCTACTAGAACAGACAACTCAGGCTGCCATAACATAGAAATAAAATATCAGTGAACATCCAGCATAAAGTGTTGCAGACAATATTTGGACAAATAACAACAAACCACCCTGAACAAAAAGGAAGACAATATCAAACAGTAGGCCCAGGATTGCAAGCAGAATGTGGAAGTGAATACTGCAAGAATAGAATTCCAGGCTGGCATTACCAAGGAAAAGAAAAAAGTAGGCAGAAATCTGAAACAAAATGACAGATAATCTGGAATCACTAAAGGAGCAAGCCATAATGAAGCAAAAAAGGAGGAGCGATTCTCAGAGAAGTTAACAAAGACTTGTACAAATACAGATGCACTCCATGCTCATATACATGAGCGATTGTGCACCACATATTCATTCACACAAATAGACATAAATGTATAATCACTTCAGCCCGAAATGTTGTAGATTTACTGAGTAAGTAAAACCTATGCACAACCAAAACAACTCAAAGATCGGTACAACAGCATTCAGGGATTTTAGGGTTACGATATTCCATCATGATTGACTATATAAGCACAAGTAACTCGGCATACTTGCGATATACATGATTAAAAACAAGTATATTGTTAACTTATAAACGCTTAGATTGATAAAGTTAGCAAAAGATTTACAATAAACATCACTGATTTCAGTCATTCTATAAAAGTAGATGAACAAAAGCTGTTTGAAAATTCCTGAATTTTACTGAAATGAAGAACTGTTTTACATGTATCGAGACATAGAGGAACTAAAATTTATGAATATACACCAATATCAAAAATAGATAGACAAATAACAATATAAGTCAGCATTATGTATAAAAATCAGCAACAAAATGAAAGAACCTACCACATTATGTACGCTCCCATCCAAAGTTGCAGCAAACTCTATAAATGAAAGTATTTCCATCTGGAGAGTTTGAAGCCCGCTCCTGTTTGCTGAAGTGTTAGTACCATCATGCTTTCCCGATGATTCATCATTGTAAATGCAACAATCTTCCACAAAATCCTCTGAAGTTGGTCCCTCAAAGTAGAAAAAGTTCTCAGAAAATATAAGATTCCATATTCCTTCTTCCCGAAACACTTCTAGCAATGCAGCTTGTGAGGCAAGAACCTTCCTAAATGCATTAAGAGATGAGTGCTGCAAACTTTTGAAGAGCACCCTACAGAAAATGGAATAAAAAAATCAGCAAATCTAGAAACAGGTATAACCATTGAGCCTGAGAACTGGCTGAGCAAAAGAACAATAATGTATGACACTAAAATTAATTGCTAGAGCAATTCGTCAACAAAAAATAAGGGTGTTAGGGTGCAAATTTACAGACATTGTAACTTTGTTATAATTACCTTGAATGGGTTTGCAACTCAGTTTCAATTGAACAAGCCTTAATACATGGGAAGACAGTGCCCAGAACCCTTGTGACCCATTTAACTGAAAGTTCAACATATGTCGAAGAAACTGGTAAGGCAGCTCGACCAGCAGATGGTTGGACATGATAAGATGTTTTATCTTCTAGGGGAAGAAGGAATGAACAGAACACTCCACTTAACTTGACAACATAATCATTCCATAATTCAGAATCGGAAGCCAGACAACAATCTGAAGCCTCCGCAATATGAGTTTCTTCTTCATTCTTGTTTTCAGCATCAAAAACAGGAGTTTGAACATTGTCCTGCGAAGATAAATCCTTCTTCTTCTGATATTCCTGAAGCATGAAAGCAAGTGAGCAAAAGCTGTTTGCAAACTTGTGAACCCTTCCGTTTTCACATAGGAACTGCAAGTTGTTCACATTCCCAAAGCTGTAAACTTGTTAAGGAATCACTAGTTGTTGACAATAACTGACAAGTGATGAATCTGGCCACATATCTAGTTTCATAGACATGAAATTGGTAATAGATAAAAACCTTTATCACGCTAGAAAAAAACAAGAGAGACAAAGCTTTCTTACACTATGAGGCATTCTCATTCCTAAGGATGAATAGATACCAAATGGGTGGCTCAAGTTCAAGCATAAAAGAATGCATGCTGTAAATATACTCCAAAGTTTCAATGAGTAATAACATCTGTCAAAGTATCCCATATTGAAAGACTGAAGTTTGAGACCCGCTTGATCTACTAGTTGGACCCTCCACCTAATAGCTTAAGCTTTTGAGTTAAAGTAAAGTTTAACATTATATCTAGTTTCATAAGCATGATTTGTTAATACATAAAAACCTTTATCATGCAAGAGAAAAGTAAGAGAGACAAAGCTCTCGTACACTATGAGGCATTCTCATTCCTAATGGCGAATAGATACCAAATTAGGGGCTCAAGTTCAAGCATATAGGTGTGCATACTGTAAATATACTGCAAAGTTTCAACGAGTAATAACATCTATCAAAGTATCCCACATTAAACGACTATGAAGTTTGAGACCACTTGATAGATTAGTAGGACTCTTCACCTAATGGTTTAAACTTTTGGGTTGAAGCTGATTTGGTTTGAGCCTAGTACTCCTTTTGTGTTGCCTCCATGTTTATTCTTAGTACATGCGAAGAGAAGCTATGTGGTCCGATCTACTCATGAGAGAGTGTTAAAGTATTCCACATTGAAAGAATATGAAGTTTGAGACCACTTGATAAACTAACGGGACCCTCCAGCTTAAACTTTTGGGATGGATTAAAGTTCAACAACATGAACCCAATTTGTAAGATTACAACACAAGATTAACAAATTTCATATATGATAAAACCCCACCAGGGTATTCAGCTTATCATAAAAGTTGTATTGAGTATCAAGCTTCTTTTTTTTTATCAACAGAGTATCAAGCTTCTTAAAATCTCCAGTGGAGGACAATCATAAGGATACATAGCCTCTCTCAGAACTTCCAAGGAAAGAACATGTAGTTCATAAAACTTCAGCAATGGGTGCTCATCTCTGCAATGAATATATAAGAAAACATATAAGAGCATGCAAAAGAAATAGCATAGCTAAAGGGAATGAAAAATTACACCTCAACCAAGAGCGCATTTGAGTCATAAATATTTATGCCAAGGGAATAACTAATAACTGTTTACACAACCTCTAGAAACTCCATTCAAAGCTAAATAGGCAGAATTTTCAGCAGGTACAGCTTCACCGCTTCCTCCTAATATATGTGAATGTCATTAAGACTAATAAACCTGATTAGTTTATATTAAGTGAATGTTTACAGTCAGGCATATAAATGTTTGGATATAAGACCAACAAAATCATTAGATATCTTCTGGGGAACTGGAAAAAAGGTTTGGGGATCATTAATAAAGATGGAAATATTTAAGGATAATCGTCATAACAAGATATAGAGAAAGTTAGCACGTATATGCGTGGGTGTGGGGGATAAGAGATATAATACACAGTTTACGTGCCAGCTTGAGATAGCCATTTTATAGGGTTTAGTTATTAGAAAAAAAAAATTCATTACTATTGGGGATTGATCATCCATTAAACTCATGTCAGTAAGCAGTAAGCTTGCTCAACACTATGTAGGGACTTCATTTTCAGGAAATGCAAGGGCATCAAAACTAAATGCGGTCAAATTGTATGTTGTGATCAAAAGTGCAGAATACAATTTGGTCACATTTAGTTTTGATGCGAGAGTAAAAGAAGAAATTTTAGCTAATACCCTGATTTGATCAATTTGTCATTAAATTTTGAACTATATGCCTTGCAACATGTTAAATTTCATAATAGGCAATATATAATGGTTTGGGCTTCCACTACTAAAAGGTCAACCTTGTTAGTAGGGATTCTCTTGCACCATTATATTTAGTCACTTTAACTCATATTTATCTAATGTGGGACACATCACTCACTTCAACACTCCCCTCACGTGCAAGCCTCACATTTTTCTTTTTATCGGTGAGCTCGACACGTGCACAATCGGAGGCATTTTTAAATCGGCATTCCCCTCACGTGTAGACATTTTTCTTCCACACGTGGGTCGCTGCAAGCACGACCATCTGCAACCAGGCCATAGACCATAGAGGGAGGCAACATAAACGGACCACCTTTGAGCCAAATCTGGATCAAAACCAGCTCTAATACCATGTTAAATTTCATAATGAGCTACCTATAATGGCTTGGGCTTCCACTACTAAAAGGTCAACCTTGTTAGTAGGGTTTCACTTGCATCATTATATATAGCCACTTTAACTTTGTATTTATCCGATGTGGGACACATCGCTCACTTCAACACAACACCACCACGTATATCTACCTATATAAACATTGCTAAATGCTCATAGATGTTTTCCAAAAGATTGGCAATCAATTCGATGATATCAACATATAAATGAACCATCATTAGTAAAATACCTTTTTCTATCAGCACAATACGAATTTTCCAAAATAAATGCATTATTTGATGGTAGTCCAAGTCCATCCAATAAAACTTCAAGTCCTCCAATGCTTTTAAAATGGCTTTGACCCCGCGAATTATCATACAATGCTAGATGGAGAGTTCTCAAAGTCAAATAGAGAAGCCTTATATCCATACGCACTTCTTTCATGCACAACCTTCGGATTACACGCAACAGCTCTGGAAGACAACAAATTAGTGAGTAAAAGAACACAAGCATAGATATATGCAATTTTGGGAAGCCGCCAGGTTTGGCATATTTGGTAGCAATTGACTTCTAAAGCTAAATAAGAACACCTAGGGCTGTTGTAGCAAGGAAGGTTTTGGGTTGAGGTCCACCCATGGGTCATCTTCAAATCTCATCTTTCTCCTAATACTTGTGTGTGTACATATATATTGTGAAATGAGCAGCAACTTCTCAAAGAACCTAAGGCCTAACAACTTATTCACAAAAAAAGAAGCTGTAAAATAAAAAAACCAATGAAAGAGTAAAAAGAACATGTTATTGAAGCCCTAAGTTATTTTGCTAATATGAGAACATATTATATGCTGTTTACTGCAAAGTTAGTAGCAGGTCCATGAGTATGTAACATCTTACATAGTTTTCTATCTATTTTAGGATAAACAGGGCCGACTTTGATGTCATCCACATAATTAACACTTACACAAGTGCTCGCACGTTATTTAGTATAACAAAGTAAAAATATGTAAAACAAAAACTTGAAATTGCCTACCTTACCTACTAACCAATTAAGGCCACCAGCTTCCATCACTGACATTACTGCCCTTTGGTGCCATTGTAGCCTTGCTAGACTAGTTTGAGCCTCCAAACTACTAGAAGAATCAGTTGGAGATGTACATCTTGTTGGAACAGATAAGTCTTCTGGATTACTATAAAACTGAGCAATGTCGGGTAAATTTGAATTTAACTCAATGAAACTATGTATTATTGACACAACATATACAAGAATCCGTTGCATGAGACCGATCTTCTCTTCGGTGGTGTTAGAGATACTTTCATCAGAAGATAGTGCACCAGCTATTGTTTTGAGTTGGACAACAACCCCTGAAATCAACCCAAAAACCACAGGGTAATAAGAGAAAAGTTCGTACAATTCTAGTCACAACAAACACTAACTAATAGAACTCCTATCACGAATTCAGAACCAATAGCAGAATCGTGAATTTTGCATGTACTAAAGAAATATGAATAAGATGTAATCAATGACTATATCCCCATGAATTTAATAAACAAAATAAAAATCAAGAAGCAATAGAAGCATGGAGTCCTATACTTGAAAAGACTGCATAATGCTGACTATAACAGTATTTACCAGTTACCCCCCTATCCCCAGCCAATGACTTAAACTGAAGTCTATTCCAAAAACATATCTGAACTAAATTGGTATACAATTAATCGCCACTTAACTTTACAAAGAAAAAAAAAACTAGGAATAACTCATCAGCATGCATGCGAGTCCATGACAAGTTACTAATAATTTAAAATCCTTATATGAATTTATTTTTTTTACAAACAGTTTGAATCATCTGCAGTAAAATTCCTAACTTCCCAACCTAGTGTCTCAGTTCACATCAGATATTCACAGAACCACAGATCCATGTTTTTTTTTTTTTTTTGAGTGGCTAAGAATAATACATATAAATAAGGAGCTAGAGATTCCACGGAAGAAACTATAGCCCAAGAAGTACAAGTGCAAAAAGTAACAGCAGCAAATGCCTAACTATTGGACTGAAAAACATGAGTAAGGATAAGACATCCAGACTTGCAGGGAACCAATGCATGTTAGCACTTTGAAATAGAGATTCCTTTGAGAGGCAACTCAATGAGATGGAAGTTTTTGTTGAAGGTGTTGAAAGCTTGTGTCTCTTGAGAGTTTGGAGAAATTCAGGCTTATCATTTGGGTTAAAATCTGCGTCGAAATCACCCGATTCACCCCAACTATGCAGGCCCGTCGAAGCTGAGGATGAGAACTGAAATTCCATGATATGTATTTCATGAGTGAGTGATTGAAGCTTGAGAGAGGGACATCAATTCGAGGCTAGTAGATTTACTTCTTCATCAATGACCTGAAGTCTTGATATGATTTCCTCGTGGGGACAAGCAGCAGTCATGCCGAGAAAGAGACATAAGGCCCATGTATTTTCAGCTTCTTTTCTGGTTTCTGATATTTGAATTGATGGTTCACTATTTTGAGGGAATGGGGGTAGTGGGAGTGGATGGGTTACAGGTGAAACTGGTAGTTTGGAGAGTTGGTCGAAGGTCAAAGGTTTTTTTGTTTTTGCTAATGAGTGTTTATGTCTTGCTTAGAAAGGCGTCCGGAGTGAGGAATGAGAAATTTAGAGGTTGACTTGGAGGTTCTGTTGGGTAATGTTAAGGGGAGTGGGATTGAGTTATTAGAGCTTATTGGGTCTCTTGTGGGTGCTTTGTTGGGTGGTAATATTTTGGTTAATTTTCAATTTGCCCCCATGATTTTGTGTTAAAAGAACATTTGATTCTCTATAAATTAAAGATTAAATGAATCTCATGGCTGATTTTTAGGGATTAACATTGTATAGATTATCCCTCCTTGTATAAACAGGTTGTGGTTTATTGAATAAAATACAAACAATATATATTTTCTCTCATATATTTCACAAGGTATCAGAGCCTCTTGATTCAGAGTTTTGAGAATCTCTTAAAATTTCCGTCATTTCGGCGACAGCCTTAAGTTGTTTGTTCGGCCAATAATGTTATTCCAATAAGATTTCATCAAAATTCATATATTTTTTTTTTTTCCTAAACTTTCTTTGTTTTTCTTTTATCTCATCCCTACATGCTACACATACAAAAGATCATGTTCGTGAGTGAAGGGGGTATCTCATAAAAGAAACTCTAGTCTCTTCTCTTTTTCTTGAGAAAATTTCATACTAGCAACACATCCAATATTCCAAATTTCACTTTAACAATTGAAAATGACATTCAACTTTGTGACGCTATCAAGTAAATGCCGCCTCTTCTAAAAGGAAATTCTTGTCTTGAGGACAAACTATACAAATAGTCATTGAGCCTCTCACCTGACCAAATTACTAGACCAAACTACTACCAAACGTAGTCCTTAGGTCACGAGAACAAACTACAGATATAGTTTATGAGCCTCTCATTTGAACAAACTACCAAAAGTTTCCCTGAATCATGTTGTCACACATTGCTAGTCAACAAAGTTCTCTCATCAATTCCAACAACCACTAACTACTATCAAAAGTCTAAAAAAAAAACAAAAAAGGAAATTCAACCTCTTCTTCACAAAATCTTTGTTTTACTTTTCATCCATCCCTACAAATGCAGAAGATCATGATCATGCTTACATGTGAGGGGGGTATCTCATAACCAAAACCTAGTTTTTTTCTCTTTTCGTTTTCTTGAATTTCCATACTAGCAACAAATTTGATCTTTCATAGCATTTTCTTTTCGGCCTCTAGCGACACCTATGTGCCTTCCCGACGAATATCTGACTACTTGTTGTTAATTGATGTTCTAGCGATACCAACATGGTTTTCTCCTATTCTTTGGCCTTATTCGAGTGTGCCATCCGATGATCTTCGCTGCATGCTTTGGCACAAGTGACCAGTGGACTCCTCACCTATCTCTCTTTTAGGCGAGTGCTATCTCTCCCGACAACATCACCGTGGTCACACAAAATTGTGATCATACCACCAAGTTTTGTAACCATTTGTCATTGGGATAAACTCCAATAGCCACTAAATGCTACCGAAAGTCTTTACAAAAATAAAACTCTCGCATCAATTTGATTTACATGCTCCTTCTTGAGGAGGGGTGTGAGAATATTTAATTCTCTATAAACTAGGGATTGAAGGAATCTTGAAGCTGATTTTTCAGGATTTATTAATTTTCTTTCCTTGTATAGATTACCCCACCTTGGTCTATTTTTGAACAGTCAATGATCTTATGTTCCATCTAAATTAACTTTTTACAAGCCAACATAGAAATCATTTTAAATGCGATTCTCAAATATAACATAGAATAGTTGCTAGAATATGTATAGTATTGTATCATTGCCAACACTATTTCTAGAACTATTACAAGCAACAATGAAGCTTTTAACAATAAAAAAAAGTGTTAACCAAAGACAGTCAGCATCTCAATGGAACATATTGTCAAATGAAAATATTCAACTTTACCTTTCATTAATGCAGTAAGCTTATGAGTCCCACCATAATAGGCAAAAACTTTGCAATTATGCATCGAACGTGTGACAATTGTTAGTGCATCCAGCACAG
The DNA here is from genome assembly GCA_036897485.1 of Pelargonium nanum. Lineage (NCBI taxonomy): Eukaryota > Viridiplantae > Streptophyta > Magnoliopsida > Geraniales > Geraniaceae > Pelargonium > Pelargonium nanum. Next base: position 5,359 of record JAYMTF010000711.1, on the reverse strand, counting down.
GCATCCCTTCAGAAGCTATGTTCAAGCTTGTAGAAGCCCCTGATAGGTCTGTTGTTGATTGCATCATGCTGGTATTTACTGGATGTGCATCCAAAGTAAAAAGGAAAACGGCATATGAAAAACTTGAATCAGTTGTTATCAAGACAATAAAACAAAGGAGGTAAAATATACCAAACCACATTAAAATCATTGTTTATCATCACTAAATGCTCTCCCAAATAGGGATTCAAAGATGTCAAGTTGCACCACAATTTGTGGGGAAATTATTTGATCTATCTTAAACCTAATAAAATAGATACTTTCCTTTTGCACATACCCCAGTCATACTGGAATCACCCAAAGTTTAGAAGCACAAATATTGGAGGAAGATTTACCACCAGTGCCTAAACTACCTATGTATTTGTCAGATTATGGAATCACCATTTTTTTAATGTTTTCCTTTATGTTGAAGTGTCTCAGGTAGCCATGCCCTTACACATGATTCAACATGCCAACAAAGTAGCAATGGGGATGAAATGAGAAGCCTGTATAACTCAATGTACTGGCATAGTACTCACAGAAAATATACCAGCAAATAGCTATGTAACCCCCACTCACCCACACACACACACACACACACACAAAAAGGTTCTTATACATTCATTTTCGAAATTGAAGGAAATCATTCACTTCTGTCATCAAATAGGGTATTCAAGAAAAATGATTATAAATACCAACAGTTTATCAGAAGCATTAATATGAAGAAAACTCTCTCGATAGCAATTGGCTATGAAAAGGAGATGAAATAATTTAAGTCTCTCTAAAGCACTACCACAACAGTCACTCTGAAGCAATCTGATACGTATAGGAGATGAATTAACTTACACTCAGACACCAGAGCAGTTAATTGTATGACCTCTTCAGTTAATGTCAGAATTATTTCAGCTGGATGTCCGGCTGAGCATCCTATTACTATATCGTCAGTATGTTCTGCGGGTTGGGCAGAAGGTGTAGCAATCTCTAGCAAACCAGAATTAACCGGTTCCCAGTTCTTGTATACAGTCAGAAATTGCTTCAGGAAAACATGAAACAGTTTTCTCTTCTCAACCTATAAATCAGCAAATTTAGAGGGAAAAAATAAGAATTTGCAGAAATATAAAAGGAAGAACAAATCAAAGTTCAAAGCAAATATTGTTATCAACTACTGGATGACCTTGCAATTTAACAATTAATACTTAGAAGAAACATAAAATGCAAAGTTTGTGTTGGAAAAGAGGAGCAAGACCCAGATTGTAGGATTTCCCGAGCATCACTTCAAGGTCATACACTTTTTAGTTAACACGTCTGAATGCCATGTATCACTTCAATACCACAATGAGAATCATATTACAAAAAGCTCCCAAGTTTAAGGAAAAGCAATAGATGCAGTGAAATATCATGGCTTCAATATTCTTGTTTTGGAATCATTCCCTTACAACATTGAGATTCATCACTGGCCAAAATGAAAAAGGCAAATACGTGATTGAGTCCGCAAGGCATGTGAAGTTTTGAACTATTTGTGAATGGCAAAACAACCTTTTAGCACATGAACTATCATCATATGACACATTTACTACAAATTCATTTTTCAACTATTCATCATTTTTGCTAGTTTGGCCTTCATTTAGTGCTCATGTGGCTGTTTACAAACTTTAAGGAATTCAAATTTTAAATAACTAAACAGTTGACACTAATGTGGATTGATGACTTGCCATAAAATAGAAAAATTAACAGTAACCTCAACTAAACATCAAATTTAAATACACCCTCAAACTTGTTGGGGGAGAAGAAGAGAAAAAGAAGATGGTCAAAATCTAAATTAAGGAAAATACACCATTGGCTTTTATTCGCAATTTCAGAACCAAAAAGTTCACTCGAATATCACAGCTATGCATTTGAAGATCTCTTCATACTCTGATTCTTAATTCCAAGAACACTGCACTAAAAATCAGTCTCCAGGACTTCCTAAACCTCGGAGGGGGCACCTCTTGCCTTTCGATGAGGCCTACTCTCTAGCAACAACGCCTCATCTATTTCAAAAAATTTATCAACAATCAAAGTTAAACTGCAAAATATGTTCTGAGAGATTCTCCAAGGCCAAAAGTAGACAAGTTTTTTGTAGGGTAGCTCTGGTTGGAAGAATTTCCCTATGACTTCAAGTTCTATTCCCAGAATCTACATGTTTGCCAAAAGAGAGACTTGTAGCGGGAGCATGCTGATGTAGCTGCAAACGCATTTGATATTTAATCCTCTTTACTCAACCTTCTGACATGGTCAAGGATGTTATTATTGGGGTGGGTTGGAATCAGAGGTTTTGGGTGTTTGGTGGAGAGACAGTGATAGAGAAGCCGGGTTGGAAGCTTTAGTTCAAGGAAGTTCTTTAATTTTGACTTACTTTTTTTCCACGTTTCTTTTTATTTTTCATTTCTTTAACAGTTTATGCCACATCAATGAATTTACTACACATCAGCTACCAATAATCAACCTCAGTAACACAGTTACTTAACAAAAAAATTAATTACCTTAAATGCAGACAAAAGTCATGTCAACACAAGATATTGGTCAAATTAACAATAGTTAATGCCAAGTACTAAAAATATTAATTTAGCAACTGTCAGCACATATGTAGATTGTTCATGTACTTAACAACTGTCAAGAATTATGAAAAGGTAGATAATGTAAAGCAGGCAGGTTGTCAGTGAAATGGTAAATTTCTTATTTATTACATAGAACAAAAAATCTCCTCTGGAACTAATCAAATCATTATCCCCTATGACTTTTAGTATGCATCTGTACAGAGTGGCAGAAGACAAGGAAGGACGAGGCACATTATATGTTCTCATTACATTTCAACTCAACAACACTTTACCCATATTGATTAACCATGAAAAGCTTTGATCAATATATAAGCTAAAGTTGGCTATTTAGAGCATACCTTATCATTGGCATTCTCATACCTCTCCCAAAGTGTATGAAGAACTGCCTCATCACCAACTTCACTGAAGAGAAAAAGAAAAAACAATATCTATCATGGATCTGCAAATAAGAATAAAGGTAATAAAAAATATACAATTTGTAAAAATGTCATTTATTGCAGCAAACAGTAGAGGCTTTGTCAGGCTTAACTTCCAAGCATTGTGATAGGTTATTGTTAACTAATATAGGTCAGCAATGAATGAGCCTCAGCACTTAGAAGATAGTTGTCCATAACCCATGAACAAAAACAGTACAAGGATTTAAATTAGTAAATACTACCTCCGTTTCAAATTAATTGTCATTCTATAGTCCAATTTTTGTTTCAAAATAAATGTCACTTTCTATTTTTAGCAAACATATATACATGACTTTCCCATAATGCCTTCTATATGTGTAGGGGAGTGTTAAAATATACCACATTGAAAAATATGAAGTTAATGGACACTTGATAATAGTTACATCTTCTACTCAATAGCTCAAACATTTGGGTTCAAATAAAGTTCAACAAAAAGAAATTTGTTTTTTGATAGAAGTCATCAATTAACTATCATCAAGCTTGATGTGTTTGAGCTTCAAAAAAGCCATGCAAGGCCAATAGTAAACAGAGATACGTAGGGGAAGAAGGTAACCTATGAAAGAAAGTGATCTGATCAAAGTACATGGATAAGTGGGGTAATAGGATTACATGTAACGCTAAAGGCTGCTTTAGACTAAGTTCGTAAAGATTACATAAGTTAAATTGTTGAACAAAGTCTCCAAACTATTTCTTTTTTTATAGGAGATACCTAGATTTTGGCATGTGGAGGAGGCATAGATAACTTTCCTAGTTTGACATTGCTAAGAATGAAAATGTATCAATGGCAGATTATCTAGATTGGAAAAAAAGGTATTGGAATCGGATTAATGAACAGGTCCATTGATTTGCTTGATAAGGCGAAGACCAAGTTAGTGGCTATAAAGCTAGTTGGAAGCTCTCAAATTAGTCATAAATTTGAAGTGAAGTTATATTATCAATTTTTATCTTGTGACTAGATTTAGGTTGCATTTTAAATATTGGTTAATCCTAAGAGAAAACTACAAATCATTCTTGATAGGTCTTGCATGTTCAAAGCCTCGAGGAATAGCTAAACTATTTATCATAACTATAGTATGACGGCTCTTCTATCTCTCGGCATATTATGGTTGTTGGCAATAAGATGGGAGAGTCGGGGAATCAAATTCCTCTCTTAACCCCTACATTATAGACTTAGGCCCTCATTTAGTTTATTTTCCTAAATCTCCAACCATCCCTCTCCCCCTCTTGTTCTACCGTTCCTTCCTCCTTCATGTGAACACCATGACAAGGTTTGCGACATGAAGATTCAAATACTCAGACCTTAGAGCAAATTCTTAGAATGGGTAATTATTTGGTGATGAGGCAGCAACTAGCATTCGAATGGCTCGAAGATTGGGATGCTAAATAGGGAATCTTTTGCTCATTATTTTCATTGACCATGTCTAAATCTACTTATCCTAGACATTTTCTATGCTTAATCTAGTAAATTTTCGTTGGTGTGAATGGATCATGGATGTTGGTGGTTTCTCCCCATGAAGCACATACTTTACTATATATGTCTACTATTCTTACTATTAATAATAACCCTACTCGTTGATAAATATCAAGAGTGAATTAGATTGATAATTGAGAGTTTTTGTCGGCTCCAACCAATCACTATCCACTACATCTTTAATGATGCAACAGCAATAACCAAGTCATTTCATAAGCAATGTTGGGGTTGGTTACGTGGATCCTTTAGCAAAATTATTTAGGATCCTCCCCTACATCTTGAAGTATAAAAGGAATAAATGTCACTGCCTCTAAAATCATATTAATATAACGTATGTACCCCCTCTTACAAAGATAGAACCAAGAAGAAATATGTTAAATTTTATAATTGGGCTACAATACAATGGTTTGGGCTGTGGGATATTATCACCCACTTCAACACTCCCCTCACGTGCGAGTCTCACATTTTTCGGTGAGTTCGACACGTGCACAATCAGGGGCCTTTATAAATCGGCACTCCCCCTCACGTGTAGGCATTTCTCTTCCACACGTGAACCGATGCAGACATGACCATCAGGCGGGTAGGAGACCATAAGGGGAGGCAACATAAACGAGCCACCTTTGGGCCAAATATGGATCAAAACCAGCTCTGATACCATGTTAAATTTCAATAATTGGGCTACATACAACGAATTGAGCTTCCACTACTAAAATGTCAACCTTATTAGTAGGGTTTGGCTTTGATCACCATTATATTTAGCTCATTATCTTTCTATTTTTCCAATGTGTGACAATTACCCACTTCAAAACAGACTCACT
>JAYMTF010000710.1:0-31327 GCA_036897485.1 Pelargonium nanum | reverse complement strand
ATGTTTCTCACCTCCTAAAGGAAGTGTCACTCTAAACCACAACGGACATCATACTCGAAGTAACAATGAAACTCACTCCCCAAAGAGGTCGACACTCGAAGTAACAATATTTCTCACTCCCCAAAATGAGTGTCACCCTAAACCCCACCCCATACCGTCGACAAAAAGGCTCAAACTTGAGACCTCAGAGAAAATCCAAAGTGTTTTAACTACTAGACCCAACATGTTTTGGAAGTTGAGCCCTACTGTATTACCACAGATGAGAATCATTCTCGTTCTAGAAAAAATGCCAGTCCAAACACTAGCTACAATAACCATCCTTTCACGCAGTTGACTGAAAAAAGTCTCGCAGTTTCCGTGGGAGTGTTTCGAATAAAATATATACAAATAAATACACGCCGGTTGATACAATTGACCATCATCGTTAACACCGTCTTTTTCTTATAAGACTCTCTCTCTAGAATCTTCCATCGTATCATGGCCAGGGTTCCGAGCTCGTCAATGGCGTCCACCATCACAGCCTACTGGATGCCTCTGCTTCTCTTCTTCGGCTCCATGTTCTACCAGCTCTACGTCATCCCTCGATCCTTTCCTACTTCACACTACGATGGTCAGTCACTCACTGTAAATTCCTAATGGTGGTTCTTGTTGGTTCTCAGTTTTGTTTTTGTTCATTGTTCAATTTTACAGTTTTGGGTGTTCAGAGACATAGTTCCATGGAAGAAGTAGAAGATGCGTACCAGAAGCTTTCTTCCAAATGGTAAACAAACTTTGTTTTCCCTTATATTATATTTGGAGTAGGATCCATTAATTACAAATATCAACATTTAAATGTGGTCTCAAAATAGTTGGCCAACTTCTCTAACAAATATGTCCCAAAATAAATATTCTCAAAATAAGTTAGTTATATCAATTTGTTTACAACAAGAATACGTAGCGTATACCGTGGCAGGTTGGGCCAAGCGGTTTAAGCTCTTCAGATTTCCTTTGAGGTCTCGGGTTTGAGTCTCTCTGCTGACGGTGTAGGGTGGGTTATTTGGGTTTATATGGGAGAGCTATCCCTGTTGTGTAGCTCAACTGATCAAAAAGAATATGTAGGGTATGAGGGGTAAAACCTAACTCCTTAATCTCCGGAAAAAATGAAAAGTCGACAATTATTTTGGGACAGAGGAAGTATCAATTATATCATGTGAGACCCACATATGGACATGGGTGCCATTGCAATCAATTCACATTGTGCAGTTTGCCAGCTCACGAGTGGTTTGATGTGCACTTGGTATTCTTAGTTCGTCGATGTTTAGGATTTCAATCCTGAAAGGGAAAGGATTATAGTTGCTATTGTGATCTATTAGCTTATCACTTTGGATTTCTTAAGCTATTCTACACATCCTTTGATTGCGAAAAAAATGAGAAAAGTGTGCCATTTTGATGACATGACCATATTTACGTTTCACTTTTAGGGCTGGCTGGCTGTTAAATCAATCTTTGGTATCTTGTCATCCTAAATTCATTACTTGAAGAATTTATTGGTTATGGACCTATGGTAGTTAATAGAGCAGCTCTTTATTATTGTTTTTTTTAAACAATGAAATGCTTTTATTTTAGGAATTTGGATGGTGAAGTTCCTATTACCGCTGATTTTATAAAGGTCAGTACTCTTACGTGGTCTGTAGCTTGTTTGTTGGTTAAGAAATCATTTCTCTGATTATAAATTACTGCTGTTGTAGTTTTTTTTCCCTTTTTTCGTGTGTGTGTGTGATCTGTGTGTTTGTAAAATGTGTTGTCAGTTGAAAGTGTTGAGAGATATACGTATTATTTAAATGAATAACATCAAGATGCTGTCAGGTGTTATTAATATAGGCATTTGGGTGAATCAAAACCAATCATCATGTTTGACTTTGGATGAAGACTTATGGAATGTATATTGTTGGGCAATCAGTTACATCAAGCATATAAATATGCTCAACTTATTAGGATTTTTAGATGGATGCACTATAAAGCCGTATAGAATTTGGAACTTAATAATTCTAGAAGGTCGAGGTAGGACCTGTTAGGGATATATTAAAAAAGGTTGTTGAAAATGCGTTGTCTACTAGAAAAGTCATTGTCAAGTAAGCGGATATGATTCAATGAAGGTAATAAGTTAAAGTGGGGAAGATCAGAAGGATGTTGGATGGAGCAGTGAGATAACATGCTCACATAAGATAGAACTGTGCATGGTGCAAAGTGATTGAATCATAGTGTGACTATAGAATGGGAATATGCCTGTAAAATTTTGGTTTGACATAGAAGAAAGTGGGTGATGAAAAGTCCCACATTGGAAAAATATATAGTGAATGAGCTACATTTGAAGGCCCAAGTCAAACCCTACTAACACGATTGACTTTAGTGTGACTATATAATTGTTGAAATTTAACATGACATCAATACGGGTTTTGATCAGGGCTGGTGGCCTAATTGAGTAACCTCCCCATGGGGTCTCCAGTTCACTTGCAAAAGGACCATGCTTGTAGTGGCCCATGTGTCGAAAGAAAATACCTACACATGCGGGTGAATGTTGATTTAATATGCCTCGATTGTGTACATGCCAAGCTCACTATAAAAGAAAAATGTGAGACTCGCAGGGGAGTGAAGAAAGCGGATGATGAAATGTCCCACATTATTTAAACATAAAATACTAACAAGGTTAACCTTTTAGTAGTGGAATTTCAAACCCTTATAGTCCTATATCAAATATTGAAATTCAACGCATCATGCAAAAAAGTAGTGGCGAAAGACATGTTAGCACATGAGTTAGCAGAGGAGATAATGTTAGATAGGATGGAGTTAAGTAGGAGAATACAAATAAAGGACAAATATCATCGTTGTTGTGGTCATGCAATATGTTCTTAGTTTCTTACCTTTCTTAAAAGGAATAAGAACCATTTGTATCTTTGTGCTTCCTTTAAGGAATAATTTCATATATTTAATCCTATCTAAAACTGTACCTCTCATCAGAGCCAAAAGCCTGTTCCTTGTAAATACCAAACTTGGATAGACATCCTATGTCAGCAATTTTCTGTTACAGAACATTGCCCTATTTGAATTTATCTGCATACAATTATTATGAAGATTACATCCTTCTTTGCAGATGGTATTTCAATTTCTAATTTTACCAAGTAGCAACTATTTCATTGAAACGTAGTTAGACATATATCTCTGATTTGGTAGTAGATGAAGAGGTTTATTAGTATCCAAAATATTTATCCTTTTCAAAATAAGTTTTTTCAAGGAGGCGGTGAAAGAGCTAGTTGCACAACAACAATAAACTAGTTTCTTAGCAAAGCTTTACCAACATATTTGATTTTTCTTGTCATTCCTAGTACAATGTAGTTTTCCTATGATTAATTTTGGCATCTTATTTAAACTTTTGGTATTATACCCTTTTAAAATGTGGTTTGCTTTGCAGATCCGTTATGGTTATGAGTTGCTGACCAATCGTTTATGGAAAAGAGACTATGATATTTTTGGAATTGATGAACATTCGGTGAGTACTTAGATCCTGCTTCTGTGCCATAAAGCTTATGGTGTTTTCTCCAACCATATTTTGCCTTGTTTCTTAAGTGTTTTGGTTTCTTGCTTGTAGCATGTCATCAAGAAGCTTATTGAGAAATATGATGGGAGAAGTTTTTCGGCAGTAGAGCTTCCATTACTTGATGCTGCTGCTTCTGGTTAATTAAGATATCCATCCTTAATATTCTTACTTCAAATTTTCTCCATATTCTTTTGCAAATTTAATTTTCATTCTGCAGGATGTACAGTTTTGTAAGCAGATCCTAACATACACTTTTCCCCCTTGTTTACAGATCCAGGACACCATGCCTTTAGTGTTATTACCTCAAAGGACTTTCAGTATGAACTTCAAAATACAACCAAGCCATGGTTGGTTCAGGTATGGTAACTATCTAGAATACATAAAACATATTATCCCCAAATAACTTCAAATGTTCACTTTTTTACGGGTGTCCATCCAACAGTAATATAAAATGAGAAAAAGGATTAATATAGTACAATAAACTACAAGTGATATATCTCAGTTTAAGGTGACAATGCTTGACCTAGATGTGTCTAAGGATGTAAATATCATACAGGACAGAGAGAAATAAATAATGTCTATTGTACCGATACCATATCTGCTTAATTATGAAAGATCTTAAAGGAAGCACTTAGAATCTTAGGATATTGCTAAAATATGGAGGTTGGTTTGTGATCTAGAGTAGGATATGTCATGATTAAAAGGTTGGGTCTGGATTCTGGAATAGTTGCTGGAACTAACAAAAGTTTGGAATTCAGTCCAGAGAATAAATTTCAGCACTGCACTCAGGACTTGATACTCTAATAGCCATCAGATCACTCAAAGTGATCTTATTTCTCATTCCCCTAACTTTGCATGCAAATACAAAGCTATATGAAGACCACTGGTCTTGGAGACTAAAGCCTTTTGTACTAAGTAATGAACATGCTCTTAGAAAGAAAATTCTAAGTAGCAATTTTAGAAATAAGCATTGTTACTGTTCACTGGGGCTTATTTGACGTTGAGGTTTCAACACCTTTCAGGTAGTGTCAAATGTGGCCTTTGTAGTATTTGGTAGTTTTACTTTGAGCTTTTGGTGTTGAGGGGGGTTGCCATATCATTAAAAGTGGCCACTCAGGTTTTTGTAATGCATTTATTTAGTTTCTTATATGCACCCTGTAATTCCCAAGGAAAAACAAACTTCAATATTGTCATTTGTTTTCTTCTTCAAAAATGTTGTCATTATTTATCGTTATCAATTGCGTGTGCCTGGCAATGTGCAAGGTCCTTTGCCTTGGGCCACTCAAGGCAAGGTGCTTTGCAGAAGACGTACCTTTCTTGTGCTATTTATGGAGGTGCTTGTTGTGGCAAGGTGTAGGTAAGGTGTGTCATAGGTGAAATAGGGTGTTTACTTAGTCTTTTATAAAAGCCTGATTGAACAACCCACCGAAATAAATGTTCGGAAATAAAGGTCCAAGTGTTATCTTGGGCCATTTAAGCCTTTTGGGTTATAAAAAAAAGAGAGACAAAAATGCATGCAACAAACGATTATGTTGAAGTTCCAGCAGAACTCTTTGTATTCCAATTTCGAACTCTTCCCGTCGCACAATTAGAACTATTAGTTTTATCCTTGGTCTTATCAAGGTGAACTTTTTTAGTGTGGTTCTCTATTATATATGCTGTTAGAATGTGTTCTGTTTTTATACATTTTTACTTTTTTAGCCGCATTTTCCAAAGTGCAGTGTGAAAAAGGTTTCTGCCTTGCGGCATTAGTAACATTGTCATTGTTAATATTCTTATATTATGACAGTTAACTCTTGTTGTTGGAAACCCTAAATAAAATGTCATTGAAATTTGAATCCAGGTGTACTCAAAAGGGAGTATACGTTGTGCTCAATTTTTCAATGAGTGGAAAAGAACTGGTACGTATTTCTATTTGGCAACTGATCAAACTCTAAAGTTAATTTTTGTATCTTGAGTTAGCTTCTATGAGATTAATTTACTAGTACGTGGGTTGCCAGACTATTGTTTCTTCACCATTTAGCTAATGTGGCTTTATAATCGGGAAAAATGTTCTCTCACAAGGTTGAATGGTTTTGGGATTCAGGTTCATGGTCATCTTAGTGAAAACTTATTTGTACTACCTTATCAATTATACAGTTGTTTAATCTAGTCATGTATCTTGAATTCAGTGTTTTATAAAAACTTGAGGAGCATTAGAGGGACTAGGCTCTAGGCGTGAGATGCTCGGTGAGGCATGGGTCTCAATAAAGTGAGACATATTCTAAAAAAGTTATTTTAAAGTTGTAATTTTAAACATAAACATTACAAAAATAGTTTAATAAAAGTTGAAGAGGTATAAATAATCATTGAGATAATAGGACTAATTATCATCATCTCTAACCTATCAACTCCATCACTAATACTATGAATAATATATATTACTGGTGTTGACACTACTATCATTAATAAAATTAATAATCTATGCTGCTGGTTTTTCTTCCTTGTGTATTGTTTTAAATATATGCTGCTGATGTTGACACTTGACAGTACAATTATATAGACAGTTTTAAAATTAGGAAACCTTCCAATGAGTACTCTTTGGTAGTGCATATTGACATTAAGTTCAACTTTAGAAGATTCTTTAGATAGAAAGTTGTGATGGGAGGTAAAGGTGAGATGCAAACATATCTGAAAACATAAATGCATAAACAAGAATGATGTAGAATGAGCTGTTGTGCTCTCTCTCTCTCTCACACACACGCGCGCGCGCGCGCACACACACTGTGTTTGTAAGAGTATGGTTTGGATGCTTTCTCATTGAAGTTGTATGGTACAATACTTATATGAAGAATGGTTGGTATCTGAAAATTGATAATTTCTTCCCTGTTTTTGTGTTGCCTCTGCTTAGCTGAATTGTTGGATGGGATTGCAAATGTTGGTATGGTTGAACTTGCCGATGTTCAACTTGCGGTGTACCTCTCTGAGAGAAGTCCAACTGGCCGACCTATCTTTAAGAATGGTATGTGCTGGATGCACTCATTTCCAAACTTATATGGCTTATTTTGATGTGTTTCCAAAATACTCATTCAACCTATAATCTTGAAACATTTAATATAGATCAAAATGCTTTGTTATTTTTTTGTTTTATTTGTGTCTTCTTTTATTCCTGCTCCTTTTCTTTTAAAACTAGTTTTAGGTTATTGTGGGTTACTAGGCAAATTGTTTGATGGAAGCAGCTGCTTTTTATCTGCATAATTTGTTATTTGAATTATATATGTGAGGAAATATTTATGCTTTAACTATGCAAGGGTGACCTGGAAATATATATTTTCTCTAACACTGTCATATATTGGGCCTACATTATTCATGTCTCTATAAGTTGTCACTATCTCACTGAATATCTTAGTAGCTTCAAGCCTTCAACAATATCTTGACTGTATTTTGAGTAGAAGAATTGGAGAGAAAGAGAAGACTAAGACTTACTTTTACCAAAGCTCTAGCTTGTTCTCTAATTAAAATTTTAGTTTGATACAGGCCTTCCTTCAATTGTTGCTTTTCCTCCCGGCTGTAAAATGACAGATTGCCTAATTAGGTGAGTTTCCAGCAAGTGTATTTGAAACGGAGTTATGTACAAAATGCTTTATAGTTTCTTCATTCAAAATTGACCGTTAATCCTTAAATCAGGGGTCATTTCTTACTTGATAGATATTGTTTATGTTAGGTATGAGGGAGAGCTTTCTGCAGATGCAGTTACTGATTGGTTTGCAACAACCATACTTAGTTTACCTCGCATTCTGTACTATTCAAAGGAGACACTGGTACCCGCTTGATCTCTCTGAAATTTATGGCAAACTTTACCTTTTCTCATGATCTGTTTTCTAACATCTCATTTTGCTCATTGTTAATTTACTGTTTTATCTTATGTGGGTTCTAAATTGAGAATTTCGAACTATTTCATCTTTGTGGAAAGGATTAAAATTGAATTTCATTAAGTCATCATCGTGACTATGTTATATCTCCCGCCTAATTTTATTTTTGAAGAAAAAATCCTTATATTTTAACATTACCCAAGCTCTTTAATTTTGAATGAATACAATAAATTGCTAATTCTATAGTAGTTCATTTTCCTATGCAAGTATAAGCAATCATAATATTTAAGTTCAAATTCTTTTCAATGCACATTTGCTATATATTTTTTCGATTGCATTTGTTATGCATGTTTATTAATTTATTTACACAAAGCTTGTTCCATAATAGATGAATATCCTAAGGACAAATTGTATTGTTGTGCTCGGAGTTTGGAGTTATATTTTAGTTATTAGTTATATTGATATTACTTAGTTACCAAGTACAATTATGTTCTTGCTGAATCAGACTATGAGAAACTTAATGACAAATGTAACATCAAAAAACTAGCATGATGGTTGTCTTCTTTACAAACTAGAGATCAATAATACGTCGTCCTCCATAGAAATTTTAGTACGAGATTGATTCTTGTACTAGGTTGTTTGTTCTTGTAAAGGAGGGATTCACATATAGGAATGGTTATATGCTTTGAAGTGATTTCTTAGGGATTCAATGGATATATGTTTTCTGAAATGGTGTACTGAATAATTAATCTGATTTTTTATTCTATATCCAATACAGTTGGAAGTCTTTTTAATTTATTCTGAGTATATTTTACCCTTAATAATTCCTCTTGTCGCATGTTGCAACTTATATATTTCCGTGTAGATGATTCATTTACATCTGCCAAATATTTTACTTCAGATATTTGTATTCAATAGTGAGGAACACTTTGGCAGAAGGGGTGGAGGGTGGGGGATTTATTTTGAACCACACTCTCTCTAGTGGAATGGATGAGCTTTCCATGCACTGTTTATTTTTATTCATATATATAGCTGTCTTTTCTGAGTAATTTGATGCATGATAATGATGTCTTTCAGTTTATTTCTCGTACTTAAAAAAACAAAACTTGAGAGATGGTATGACATCCTTTGCCTTATTTATATAATCTTTCCTTTCTATAATGACGTTTTCATTTAACTGGAGTTGACATGAAACTATATTTTAATTGCAGGGTCAAAAGTTCTTGGCTAGAAGTGGTTCTCACAAGGTACCTCTTTTCTCTTCTCTCTCATTCAGTTTGTTTGCTCATCTAACTATTGATAGGAAATGCAGTTAGTTTAAATTCATTGCACAATCCATACCGTGAATGTGAGTGTGATAGTTGGATATATAGGAAGTGTGGAGAAATGCTATTGTACTGTGTGCTTCAATAATGCTATTGATGAAGAACTCTTTTCTTGTGTATTTGGGTATTAATCTAAGCTTATTAACTAAGATATTTTACAATTATGCCCATACTGAATGAAATCTAGCTATGATTTATTATCCCATAAAGTTTTATGTTCAGTTTTAACTCCACACGACGCGAAATGTTTGATTTTTTTGGACACAACATGACATCTTCCTAAATCTATGATGCGATTCAGTATCAAACCAGAGTCTTTGGATTAGTGTTTCAATTCAACAGTTGACGTAGTATTTTTTCCTAAGAAGTTTATTACAACCGAAATATAGTGAAGTATTATATTTCTACATGACGTGGGGCCCTACAATGGTTTTTGGGAATTTAAAATTTGATCAATATGACTGTTGTAGCAATATTGTGATCTCCCACACATGAATGTATTATTAATTGTAATGATTATTAGATAATGGAAAGGTAAATGACTGAGTTTAGCTTGTTTGCCGTGCACATTCTTTCATAACATAGAGCTCAATGTGCTATTTTGTGCTTTCTTGTTGCAAAACTTAATGATTTCATGGGTATGATTCTTAGGTAAAAGTCATTTTCTTCTCAACAACAGGGGAGCGTGCTACTCCATTTATGCGTCATGTTGCTAAGCTCTATGAAGCTTATGCCTCTTATGCATTAGTGCTTTGGCGGCAGGAGGAAACTTCTGTTTGGTGGAATGCGTATGTGTTATTATGCCTTTGTTACTCATACCATGTTCTAATGAAAGAGGATTCTGTTTTTCGTTATCTTGTATAGATATTCCTTTATATTCTAAAATGACTCTGAACTGACTATGACTTTAGTTGCAAGTCAAGTCAGATTGTTGATCTTTGATTGCTTAGGCCATCTGATCTTTAATGCTTTATTGTTTCTAGGGGAAATTGCGGATAATGACTACCCTGTACTATACATGTTTGACACTTAATTACCGTTAGCTTTTTTTGTCATCACACAACTACCCTAAACCCGTTCCGTTTCTATAACACTGTTAGCTAGAATATAAAATTATCAAATTGCCCTTTATCCAACACATCCCCGCTTTTAACCTCTCTCTCTCTCTCTCTCTCTCTGTATTCTCACCGATTCTCTCTCTATCTATTACCACTAAAATCACCGATCTTGCTCTTTAAGAACTCTCAACAACATCAATCTCCTCTCTCTCTCTCTCTCTATTTTTGGATTCTCAGGCCTCCTTCCTCGTCTCGCCATCGGCAGTTTACGCCAAAACCATGTCCATACATGCAAGCCTTCATCAAATCTGGTCTCATGCTTGGAACCTCCATCAATTCTGGCCTCATGAATGCGATCTTCCGCCTGAGCAGCAGGTAACGTTGTGAGTCAGAACAAGGTCGAGGAGCTTTCTACATGAGACCAGAATCAGGCCAATCATCAATTGCCGTCGACACTCATTCACCACCACCACAATTGTGAACCGCTCTCCAGCTTGACTAACTCTATCTCTTCTCCTGTGAATTTTTCTGTTAGTGTTTTGGATTTGAGGATTTTTATGGTTCCGGTGGTATTTTTTTTAGAATTCTTGGGTTGGTGATGATTTTTTAAGTACTAGGAATTCAAGTGTTTAGGTTTAGTTGCTGGACAGTTGGGTTTATCTTTAGGGACTGAATTTTTGGGTGTTCTTATTTTTGTTCTGTAGCTATTAGTTTTTCTTTTTTTTTTTATTTCTGTAATTATGAGTTTTTTTTCCTGGTTTCCTATGTAAGTTTGGAATTTTTGTTGTTGATGATTTGCAAATATGAGTTTCTTGGTTAATGTTGTGTTAATGCTTAGTAAATCTATTTTTTGTTTTTGTTTATAACTCTATAAATATGATTTGGTTTATGTGGTTGGTTTGTTTTACAAATCTGTGGATTGATGATTGTTTTTAAGCAAATAATGTTTTTGTCTATAGCTCTCTAAATCTGAGTTTTTAATTTTTTTTTTAATCTGGCTTGGTTTGGTTTACAAATCTGTATGATGCTGATTGTGTGAAAGCAAATAATGTTGTGTCCATAACTCAATAAATTTGAGATTTTTTTTCTTCTTTTGTTTATAGTTTTCTAAATCTAGTTTGGTTTACAAATTTGTGCGATGATAATTTTTTGTGTGCAAATAATGTTTGTGTCAGTAGCTCTATAAATCTGTGTTTGTATCTAAATTATGGATTCATAGCTCCTTTTGTATGCTTATCGGTTAATGAAGCTTATCTTTCATTCAAAAAAATAAAAAATAAATCTGTGTTTATACTTGGTTTGGTTTACAAATCAATCTTACATAGTCTACAAATATGAAAACAAATGCGAGTCATGATGATTTTGATTTGAGTTGTTCAGTTTTTTATTTCGTTTGGGTTGGATTAACATTAACGAATGAGATAATTTCTGGAATTTCCAGATTCCGGTGACCGGAATCTACAATCATTGAGTTTTCCGGAATGTTCAAGTGTTCAAGGGTGAGTGATGATGATGGGGAGAAGAAGGGTAGTTTGAGAAATTTAAAAATATATTTGATCATGTGCAGACCCATGATCACTTAAATGAAATTTTCTGTCCAACTGACTAACATAATGGGTTTTGGGTAGTTTAGGTTAGTTATGTGATGACAAAAAAAGAAGAGGGTAATTAAGTGCCAAACGTTTATACCATAGGGTAGTGATATGCAATTTCCCCTTGTTTCTATATGGACTTGAATGAGTTTTTATCTCTGACAACAGGTTTGAGGTCGAATCTGCCCCTGCCATTGTTTTTCTGAAGGATCCAGGTGTCAAGCCAGTAGTATACCATGGCATGTTTCTCCTTTCACTTGAATGTTTTCTTTGTGACTATAGGCCATTTTGATAGAGGCAAGCTAACGAGTTAATTTTATGATACAGGACCAGTAAACAATTCATTGTTTGTAAATATCATGGAACAGAATAAGCAGCAAGGTATCTCTTTGTTCATAATCACTAGTTGTGTTTAGTCGATCTACACCTGACGCATTAGTCTTTTTGTCTCACATTACAGAAATTAAATCAAAGTTAGCTGGATGTAAAATAATTTTCTGCTATAAAACTAATTATTATAATCAAACTGCTGTGATATTAATTGGATGAACACTATCTGCATTACATATAATTAATTGGGTTCTGGCAATATCTAAAAGTTCTCTCTAAATATTGAATTGGTTAAATGAGTTGCAAGCAGTCGGGAGAAAAAACTATGAGGGTGCAGATAGCAGATTGGAGTTGAAAAAAAAGAACCAAACTAAGTAGTCTTATAAAAGAGAATCAATCATCTGAATGCTAACTGAAAGTAAATATATTTTGGATTCATTAAGAAACCTTAAGACCTTGGTTGAATTCCACTTGACCACCTTAAGATTTATCATGGTTGGCCCTTCTACTATCTTGGAGGGGCATTTGTGAAATTCATCCCACGGGATATTACCATATAAACTGAACCTCTTTCCCCACTTTTAACTTCAACTTTCTCTATTCCACTTAACTCTTTTCTTTTAAAGCAAGTATTCACCTGCGTATCGTATCGTGGGTGCAAGATCTAAATAACCTGTGAAAACTAATACTTACTATTATGGTTTATTACGCTTAAACTAGGGAATTGAAACTAGTTATTTTAGTTCTATGTTTTGTTTTATTTTCTGATTTTACAAATTTATCCTCTGATTATATATATTTATGTTTTTAAACTAAAAACTATAGTTATGACAACATACTGATGCCATTTGGCTGTGATGAATAATTATCAAACTGCCAAATCCGATGTTTTTTGGACATGTCTGATTCTAAGGACACAGCTGAGAATGGTATTATCACACTTATGGCACGTTAGTGGTGCACTGGTATTATCTGTATAAAGTTTACTTTTAAATGGTGTCATTCCCAATTTTAATGATCTTTTAGTGAATAGAATCACTATTTGTTATTGAGATAATGATATAAAATGAATAAGCAGATTTCTTTAATGACATTGGAGTCTGAATGTAACTTTGAGAAAGGCCCTTTATTGAATTTTCATGCATACTGTTTCTAGAGCTTCCACAATTAAGAAGTGCAACTTCAATGGAGTTGGGTTGTGATGCTCGAGGCTATTCCCGTGCTGGAAATGATACCTTGACCTGGTATTGTGTGATATTAGCTGGAAGGCAGAGCCCTGAACTTGACGAAATGCGTGCAGTAAGCCTTCCTTGTCTCTATCACCTTTAATGTATTAAGCCCCACTTTGCGGGCTTTTCATGATTGTAATTGAAATTTAACAATTCTATGATTCCTTCAGCTTCTCAATGTTGTTTTGAAAACTGCATTGAATTATCAAGTATCATAAACTTTTGAAGACATTAGGTGTGTTGACACGGAAGAACCAATTCACCATTTTTGTGATGATTCGTGTCGGATTCATGCGTAAGACATGAAGACTAGAATATTACGGAATTAAAAAAACTAAATATATAAATAGAACCATAATGCTTGTTTAAATTGAACTTATGCTGATAATGGTTTGTAATGACTAATGATTTAGCATGTTGAAAATGGGGTTGATCTGCAACTACTATTTTGTTCAAGTAGTAAGTAAGACAAGTTACATTTTATTCAGACATGTTTGTTCTTAAAAAGTATATTTTTAGTTGAAAAAAATTATGTGTCCTAATGGATTGCGTCTTTTTTTTTTTTTTTTTGCAACTGATTAATCCCATGTCTATCATTTCCTGTTTTGTGACTGTTCGAATTTGTGCTTCATGGTGGAACATTACTATAATTCTTGCATGTAGTCAGAAGAGTTTGACCAGGGGAGGAGAGTGAGGAGATGAGTGACTTTTGATTTCCAGTGCACATGCATTCTGCCTTGTACATTTTCTTATTAGCTTTTGTGGAGCTCAGTCCCCTATCTCTCCTTAACTTTTGTTGCATGTAATATCTTTAGACCATTTTTTATAAAATGCTTTTTTTTTTTTTTTTTTTTTTGCTTTTTATCAACTGCTATTTGGCCTATGGTGTCCTAAATGAATTTGCATTTTGCCTATAATTGATAGCAGAAAATTATTTTTGTTGATAATGGAATGAATTACACAATTCATAGACCATGCGCAGGGTTCAACAATCATTATTAGAAAATAGTGATGGAAATGGATCTGATAAGGACCGACACATGGTATCATCATCAGCAATTACTCTGAAAAACAAGAGATTGTCATTCACTTGGCTTGATGGAGAAGCCCAAAATGTGAGTTTTCTTTTCGTCTTTTACTGTATGCTTATCACTCTACTTAAAAATTTGTTTAATACACACATTTATTGTTAGGATTACACATGTTACTCCCTATGCTTATTGCATTTGGCTAGATAGTTCCAGTAATAGCTAAACTTCAGTTGGGACCATGATTCTCCGTGTTGCATATACCTATCAAAAAGTTTCTGCCACATTAGCTAAAATGAATACTAAACTATCAACCAGACTATAAACCTGGTTGTATATTAGTCATAGAAATGTTTTGAAATGTATTCTATTACAACTCTCTCTCTCTCTCTCATGTCTTTTCGTAGTGCTAAAAGTACTCAACTGCATGATTTGATTATTATTAGTTTATATTTTAAAACTCTGGCGGCATGTTTTACTTTTATGTGATAGCTAGAATACTCGGTTGTAGCTGTGTACTCAAATGTTTGATTACATAAAATTGTACGTCACATGAATTTCAGCAACTGTATGAAGCCATCTTAATGTCATTTCTTTTTTTTTCTTCAGAAATATTGTTTATTCTACCTTCAGTCTGAAACCAGCTATCTGACATGTGGACCAAGGAGAGATATTGGCGATGTTCCTCAATTATTTATTGTGCGTTACAAAAGGAATGTTACTGAAGATACAGTCAAGGTCGAGGAAAAGCCAAAGAGCATATTGAGTTTATTACAAGATCAAGATGTGGATCCTGCTGCACAGCTTGTGGCTAGGTATAATGGTTCCAGTGAAGTGCCAGAGGTATGAAATTCTCGTTTGAAGTTTAGTTCTTACATGCCATAAGGTTCCTTATTAGTTCAATGTAAAACTCGTCTCCATTCATATGTTTGTTTTTAATCATTTTGTTGATGAAAATAACTGAACTAGAGTGTTACTGTCAATGTGTTTTTCTATTGCAATCTGACACACTTTTCTCATTGCTCTCGGCATTGTGTCTAAAGCAGATTATCCAATGGATCTCAAAAACAATTACAGATGGTGACAGCAACAATCTCCCTTTCTATGTAAGCTACATGGCCATTCCTACAAGCATAGCTTCAGATTGAGATTAGTTTATGCACCTATTATTAGTCCACGTTTATAATAGTCATTTCTGCTAAAACTTAAAAACTTACGTATTTAGGCCTCATCAAAAGCTGTATAACAATAAAATCATGATATCCACTGTAGTATGTATTGGCTGACTTTGTTAATGTCCGTCGCAAAATTTATTTTCTTGTTACAATTCAGTTTGAGGCACTTTCACTAGTATGTTGAAGGCTGAAGCTCTTTTGCTATGAATTACAAACTTGGATTTGCAAGTTGATTGGCACTGTCTTTGGGACAAAAAAAAAGTGAACAATGAGAAACCCGCCTCTTTAAAACATATTGCATATGGTTTAACTGTTTTCCCTGATAGATAAAGGTTACTACTGGGATAGGAACAATTTATATAAGATGTGGGTATCTTTGAATTTTCTAGTCCCTTGAGCAATTCAGCTGATTTTAATGCAGAGAACAAAAACTCCGGAGCTTGTTCCTGAGGATGGAGATACCTTGTCCAGAGGTGCCCGTAATGTTCTTTCAGGAGGCATGGGGATGAAGCAAAGGATTCAGAGATTCATAAGCAGAAACTATGATCGTTTAGGAGATCCAAGGATTGGCCCAGCCTTGCTTTTGAGTGCCTTATTATCTTTTGGTGCCATCTGGCTGCAGAGGAGTCAACAGACTCTTCCAAGTCAGTCAAATAAACCAATTCAACCAGGTTCCAAGGTATGTCTTTACAGTGACATTCAACTTTTATTATTTCAGTGGCCTTCTTAATATGAGATTTGAGTGCTAATTTAAAGACATAGTCATGGTAGTAATAGCATATTCCAAATGACTATGGACTACCAAAGATGAACGCAAATATTGAAAAGGATGATAGAGTTTAAAAAAGAAAAAAAGACGGACCAAATGTTTGAAAATGAAATAACCTTAAGCAAGTAAATTGAATATTACTTATGGCCTACTTTTAGACAAATGCAGGAGTAATCATCTTACGAATCGGTGATTGACAGAAGCTACTTGACCAAAGTTGCTATTCTATCAGAAATTCAAAACTGAGTAATGAAAATTACCCGAATATATTTCTAACTGCATTGATGTATATAGTGAAAAGAAACATTATTGAGTCATTGACATGGATGTCATAATTATTATGGGAGATGTAAGGAAAGGTAATTATCGGAAGTTCCGCCTTTATTCTATTCATAACCAAAATGTTGTGCTGCTAGAAGGATGAAAATTCAGATGCAAATGATAATAAATACCTGGCAATGTGGACCTAAATAAGCTGGGCCAAAAAAAGCATGCACTTAGCAGGTTAGGTTAGGCTGACAAAAAGTAGCCTGATAAGAGCACTTGCGTTTTAGGCCAGACCTGTTTAGGTGCACGACCCGTATTGCCAGGTTGTCTCCTTACCCAGCACACTTATTTCACATACTACACTTATTTCTGTTGGAACAAGCATTTATTCTGCATCTTTACAGGATGAAGCAACATTAAAACGGAGAGCCCGAGCAAGAAATGCGTCAAAGAAAGATCTGCCTCCTTCCATGACTGACGTGGAGCCAAAAGATGCTTATGAAGTGCAATGGTCAGATTCGGATTCTGAGTAGAATATCCTTGAAGTTAGTAGATGAAGTTAGGGAATTGGTCAAGCCGAAACGAAATCATAAATCTCATCTTGAACTTTGCAATTAGAGAATAGTATACAAGTGAAATGTCTCCTTCATCAGAGCTTTGGTATTTTAGTATTTTGGTTGACTATATCTAGCAGATCTTGAAATGTTTAGTTTTATTCCAGAAATCACGAAATGAAACTATCTTTTTCCAATTTCCTCTAATTCTCTATTATCTCTAACCTAATTTATACATACCGTCACATTCCTACTTGTCAATTACTATATCTACCATATCTAAATTTATTGTTAGCTAAAAAGATATAAATGATTAAGACCAAATGTAATTAGCCACATGGCATGCCCTCAGTGGGTGATGTGTTCCACATCGGATAAATATGATATGAAGAGGCTACATATATGGTGCAAGTGAAACCCTACTAACACCTTTTAATAGTGTAAGCTCAAGCCATTGTATGTAACTCATTTATGAAACTTAACAGTGGGAGCAATGTTTAACCAACAACGTGGAGGAAAAGATTTTGTGACTTAATGTCTCCGATTGGGTACACATTTCGGCCGTTAGATTAATAAAATCTAGCAACGGCCGACTAGAGCCACAACGAAGAGTTGAGAAATGAAATTACAAAAGCAAGCACAAAACACTCATTGCTTGGCCTCACCAAACAATACACCAAATGTCTACAAAACTTACAAACATTTTACCTCATTTTATCTCCTTTTACTTGCTACAGAAACAAGCACTTGTCATAAACTGATAACACATTAAGTTTCAAGTCTAAACTTCTCAATTTGCCAGCTACAGAATGGTCTAGCTTCTGTCAAGTAAATCACTCAAATACAATTTTATACCAAAAGAAATTAAGAGGAAGGAGAAGTTGAGGAAGACCTTTATGGTGTCACAAATCTGAATCTTAAACCACATTAAAGTGGGTGAATAATGAGTAGACTTGGACACATTCTAGAACTGGAAGACTTTAAACTCTTGGAGTTGGAGTGCCCATCAACATGGTGAGTACTCATGGTCTACACATACCTATAGCTACAAACAATCTTTCATTGTATTCTACATCCACCTGAATCGGGGCCACGGCGGACATTACCGTAAGCTGAAAGTTCAATAAGATCCATGTCTCTGCCTGCAGTTTATACATGGCCAATACAATCTAAAATTAGTGAAAATGGTAGAGCAATTTCCTGGCGAATTTCAAGCAGTTTCATTCAACTCAAGAGTACCTTGAACACGGCAATAAGAACTCTTCTGAATGAGATCAGATTTGGAGATATCAGTTCGATTCCCCTTGGACCGATTCACTGTTGCCTGCACAAGCAAACGAGGCAATGAGCAAACATATCAAAATATTATTGCATGTTTGTCTTGTTAGATATACAACAGTTAAGCAAGCCTAATTATTCGAATTATAGCATTGCGGCATGCTAAACCTTGATGTACAAGTAGACCTTAAGCAAACTAGTTTGATAAGAATTAATGTTAACTATTTAAATTGTGATCCCTACACAGTTAATTGCAACAAAGAATAGGGTCAGACAGATGGATGGGATTATAATAGGGTTTTATTTTATAAAAAGGTTATAACTTCATTAAGACTTGGGTAGAATATGTGGTGGAAGTAGAAAGCACATTATCTACCTTCAACGAATCATTTCAGTTTTTTAGTTACGAATAAGGTATTAAGGGGATGTATCATTGAAAAAGGCAACAATTCTACAAAATTCCTTCCAAAATTATGTGGAAAGATTTGGCAAATGCAACATCAGCATGTGGTGGATAACCCATTAAGTGCACACTTAGTATGCCAAGATCACTCCGGGCATTGTAATGCAAAATGCTCGTCCACTACTACTATCAAGTCGATTGCTATGTGTGCTACATAGCTAGGCAACACCTTCTTATGGTAAAATAAGCTTTGTAAAGCATATATTTTAACTCCTATGACACAAGCCTTGTTAAAGGGTTGAAATTTATTAGATAAACATCATTGGCTTACTTGAAAAGCGAAGGTTTTCCTTTCACAACTGTTTTAGGTCAATTAATAGATTGACAATTTTGTATTAAATAATAGTTATACCTATCGTGTATAAATAATGAGGCCATGAGAATGGGTACTACAATATTTGTTACTGGTGAATCAAAATTTGGTAACTATAAAACATAATGAGAGTCTTGACAAGTCACGAGGAAAGTTCATAAAATAGAAAATTTTATTTCGTCCAATATCAAACTTTTTGCTGTCAAGAAATTCCAACTTCAGCAGTTTGTTGTCACCTCTTCCCATTCAACTCCTAAAAATATTAGGTCTAATCCCATAACTCTTCTTTCTCAAATCCCAATCTTTCTTGGCCATTGCCACTCAAAAACCAACAGTGAAGCAGACTACCTTGTAATGCTTCGATTAGGCATACAGTAAAAAACTTACAGTAAAACCAAAAGGCATAAATCATCTTCTGTGAACTGTTTGATCTATTTCATTTTCCCAACATAGGCACCTAAACTTGCTATCTTGGTGTTTATCACATTTGACAACAAGGAATTCTACTAAACGGGGGCACATGTGATGTCAGATGAGGCAGAGTCTTCATGGCTTTATAAGTTGATTATCTTTGTTGGATTTTCGAAAGAGAAAGATGGTACAGAAGTCGTTATTCTTGAAGTTATGAATAAGGAAAAAATAATCTTGAGATGTTTAGGTAGCATTTGATTCCCATTCCCATTCTCACTCCGAAATTTTTAATCCAAGCACTACCTTACTACCTAGTCATAAACATATTACTTAACAAGGCTGACTGATGGCATTATAAGCTTTGAAGTGTTACAGCATATTCACCTAGTTTCTCTCTTTTCTTCTCTTCTTTTAACCCTCCTGGGCATTATGTCTCGATGTAAGGGAATTTCAGGAAACTTATTTATCCGAAACCTAAACCCTACTTCTGCAAATTCAAAATCTCTAAATCTTTCCTGACCTTTGATTAAAATAAAAGTAAAACAATGTCAGGTGATTGGGAAAAAAAATGGAGACGAAGCATTGCTCTTGTAAATAAGTTTTTCAATCTTTTGATTTAAGCCTCGTACCTGTAGAACCTGGCAATTTTCCAGGGTGCTTTTGCCTCCCTGAAATTCACAAAAGTTACAAAACAACCCTTTAGCAACAGTCTTAGGAAAAGATCAATATATATAAATTGAACTTCAAGGGCCTCAAAACAAGTAAGCTGGTTTTGAACAACCAGTCAACAACTATTTGAAAAGTAGAAGCTACATGCTCCTCCTAATTCAAAATCCACAAACTATACGTATAATGGTTGAGATGAATGAGGGAATCATAACTGTAGCATGCCCTGACAAGCATTTCTGCCACAGATAGCAGAAGTGGCTCAGCACGCATTACAACAAGGAGCAAACACGAAAAATATGACATTCAATGCATTAAAAACTTATTACAACGGATACGAATGAAAGAAAAGCTACATATAATGCATAAAGTATATGAATGAGAGCACAGTGGTGGTCTACATAAGAGCAATGTTCTGTAGCACATCAGTGGGATTATTTCTCAATGAAGAATAATCCGCGCAAAATTCACTCCAATTGAACAGATCCAGAAAGCAAATGGAATCAATAATTGATAGCAAAAGAGGATAAGCCACATTTGCAAGACTAAATGTGGGGAAAATCATATATCTGATTCTATGAATGAATGCAGGATCAGTCAATACTACAAGTTAGGCTATACTGCACATATTTTGGAAGATTCTTTTCTCTTAATTTCCTCCTTTCTTCTAGGCCTCACTTTTTCTTTTTCTTGGTTTAGTTACCTTGTAACCAACTGTTGTATACCCTATACGATCATTCCTTTGATCAGTATATGTGAAATTAAACCCTCCTTTACGTATTCCTTTGATCAGTATATGATGACATATTTTGGCAAGTTTCTACTCATTGTTTGCCACACAATATTGGATTCTATAACACTGTAGATTCTCATTCATCATTAAATTTGCAAGAATCATCTCTACGTTTGAAGGAAGCTCTTAATCAAAGCAATCAACATAATATTGCTTTCTAACAAACAGCGGGAAATACCACAAAAAAAATACATTAAATACTAAACTTCAAGTTTATACTAGGAGAAGAACTAGAAAAGATAGTAAGGACTCAACGATCATCCAAGCACCAGTCCAATTCGAATTTCCAAGAAAAGGCACATTTGGAACTCAAGGTAATCTTAGACCATCTTTAGGAGTAGTGCAGAAACAAATAATCTTATTCCATCTTTAGGAGTAGTGCAGATCCAATGTTTATATCAGTAGCTCTTGGGATATGTGGAGTCCTATAGTTTAAGAGATTTTTGGAAGAATTAAGGGTTTCAAGTCCTTCACCAATGAAGGTTTATTATACGAACCCTTTTGTTTAATTGTCGTTTTAGGTAGTGTTTTGTCATTTCATTATGGTTGCATGATGTTGTTTTCATTATTAGCATATTAGGGAATTGTCAGCTGTTGAGCCAGCAGCCTGTTTGGATCAGATTTTGTAAGAACCCAGCTGTGATGGACGGAAGGGTACCTGCAGCAATGCAGCATAGATAGGAGGGGAGCTGTAATGAACGGATTATCAATAATCAATATACACAATATTCTCTCCTTCTAGAACTCTATCCCTCTACTTTTCTATTCTCCCTTCCTTCCTAATCCCTCACTCTGCTCTCCCTCTATAATTCTCATTCTATATATGTTGTTGCTGGGAATTTCTTGTAAATTAAAAGGACTGCATCATTTCAATTGCTCACAATCCAATCTCTCACAAACACGCAGATGTAGATAAACACTCCATCAAAGAAAAGATTGTGAGTGGATCAATTTGTATTGTTTATGTTCCCAAAACTGAGCAAGTTGCTAATACACTGACCAAAGGAGTACCAAAGAAACAATTTGATAAGTTAATTAGCAAGCTGGCCATGGACATCTACAAGCCATTTAAGAGTGTTTTGTTCTCAAACAACAATTGACAGGGTTTTCACTTTCAGCAAAGAACATTCAGTAAAAGCAAATACTACAAAATGTTGACAAAAATGAAAATACCTTGGAGTAAGGCAGGATGTGATCATAGTCATGGCAGAGACAGCCAGGGCAACCCACAAGCTTCCTGAAAACAATGTTGCCGAGGGCGTCGCGGCGCCACCTCTCGGGGTCGCGACCCTTGACCTTCTCGGCCTTTTCCCAGCACTGCTGCTTCACGCTGTAAGGGAAGCTTCTTGGATTTGGATTTAGGTTATTAGGAGAATCGTAGTCTTCGGTAACCTCCAGAACGGAGGTCGAAGCGGACGCCGCGCGAGGCCGCGACGGCCTTGGCTCGGAATCGTCCCGGCGAGGAGAGGACGACCCGTATCTTCTGCCGCCTCTCTTATTCGACCTCATGCTCTCTCATCCACTGCTTCTTTACCAATACACCACTCAAATGGTGTTCAATATCCGTTATGAACAGGAAGAGTGGACCGGGTTGATCTATCACAAATTCAGATCCATCCTAAAATTTTAGGAAAATGGTCTAAAATGGTTCATGAACTATCCAATTCGTGTCAGTTTGGTTTATGAACTATCAAACGTGTCATTTCAGTCCAAAAGATAGAGAAAGAGCCGTTATAGTACAAATGTTTCCAAAACCGAGCCCTGTTAGGACATTCCGTCAAAATACTGACGGGATCCGTTAAGTCTTGATGTCGTGGAATTTTTAAACAAATATTTTTTAATGAATATTTAACGGTTCCGTCAGTGATTTTGACGGAATGTTCTATCGGGACTCGGTTTTTTGAAACGTTTGAACTATAACGGCTCTTTCACCTATCTTTTGGACTTAAATGACACATTTGATAGTTCAGGGACCAAAACGGCACGAACTGGATAGTTTAGGGACCATTTTGAACATTTTCCAAAATTTTACTATTTTTTTTACTCTATTTTGCAATTGAGGAAGAGCAAATTGCAGGGTTACCACTTAAAGCACATAATTGTCCTATGTTTTTTATTTTGACAGATAATTTCATGTACTTGTCAATAGACATGTTAATGGTTAAGTTGGATGATTTTTTTAACGGATTGTGTCATGTGCAGAGCACATGTTGTATATTTTTATTTAATGACAAATATGTTCTTCTTCTTTAATTTATAGAAGATTTCGGCGACTTATGAATTTTCCAGTCGCCGTATTCTGTATTTAATCACTGGATTCTGCGAAGTTTTCATTTTCATCCTTAAAGGAATGGGGTTAAAAAAGTTCACCATGAACACTTGATTAGATTATTGAACAGGTAGTCAACACAAACCCGACATGAACTCATCTATTTTAAAATTTGATCCTATTTAAATTCGTGTTGTATAATGAGTTATGACCTAAATTGTCAACTCCAATCCAATGTCGCTGGGCAAAAAGAACAAACAGAGCGAACATGAAGTCCTCAAACAAGCAATTATTTTATGTGAGAATCTGTCTGTACAAGAAGATAATACGTGCAAGTTATTGATCAACCAAACGTCATTAGTGAAATGTTTTGTTTAAATTAAACCAAACAAGGCCTTACTGCACCTACGCGGCGGAGACTTCCAAGCCAAACTCCGATTCTCAGTCTCTTGTTTTCTTTTCTCTTCCGATTGCAAAACTTTGTCCACCAAAATAAAAATGGGGAAGATCGGATTGTTTGATCTGGAGAAGCACTTCGCTTTCTACGGCGCATACCACAGCAACCCAATTAACATCTTGATTCACACTCTTTTTGTTTGGCCAATTCTCTTCACAACTCTCCTTCTTCTCCACTTCACTCCTGCTCTCTACTCTATCCCTCAGATTGGGATTGATCGTGTCCTTGTTTTGAATGTTGGGTTTTTGTTTACACTGATTTATGCTTTGTTTTATGTGTTTCTCGATAAGAAAGCTGGCTCTTTGGCTGCGTTGCTCTGTTTCGGATGTTGGGTTGGATCCAGTTTTCTTGGCACCTGGTTAGGGTATTCTCTTGCGTGGAAGGTATGCTTCCATTTTTCTGGCTATTGCTCTGTTTGTTTGCTGAGAAAGTGTGGGAAAATTGGAGAAAATATGTTGATTGTTTGTTTTATTTTCAGATTTCTTAGCTGATTAATGTTTTGACTTTAGGGCTTTGAGGTATTAAAGACTATTGTTGAACATGGACAAGAAAAATTAGGTTTGCAGGAAGTTCATGTGGCTTTTGCACTCATTTCAAATTTTTATTCAGTTAGGGATCATGGTTGATAAATAATGGATAGATTGATGGAATTGTTGATAACTCAAACGCACGTACCAAGACATGTTGGGCCAAGTGGTTAAAACACTTCCCTCTGAGGTCTCAAGTTCAGCCTCCTTGTCGACGGTATGAGGTGGGATTTGTGGGGTGGGGTTTAGGGTGACGCTACCTATGGGGAGTGAGAAACATTGTTACTTCGAGTGTGATGTTCCGTTGCTGATAAAAATAAAAATAAAACTCAAATGCACGTAAAAGAACAATGGAGTAAAATGTTGTTTGAAGACCACAAAAGAAAAGGCTAATTTCTACTTATTTTGATTATATTTATACTTAAGACTTGTTCCTTAGATTCGACAGCTAATTGGAGTAATATGTTCTTTGAAACTAAATACTGTGCATTCCCCTCCCCTATATAGTAATTCATGAATTGTATAGTGATTGCTTCGAATACGTATTTTACTATTGAAAAATGCAAAAAATTTTAAATGGCTCCATATGAATTGAGTGGATCTCAATTTAGTAGTTTGAGGAGTAACATTATTGGGAGTTGGAAAAATTATAAGCTTGGAAGCATCTGAAAAGAGGGCATCAACATCGTCATTCCCTTTCATTGCTTGTTTGAGAAATAGTAACAAATATTCATCTCATAGACTGAGGACTTTCTAGTTTTGATGTCCCCTACGGTAACTTACTTAGCTCATTGGTTAGAGTCTACATGTATTTATTCTTTATCTGATAATGGAGGCCGAGTCATTGTACTGTAGGATTTCTGAGGATTTTCCATTAATGTCGATATATATTCAGGTTGTTCTGGCAGCTCAATTATTCTGTTGGACTGGACAGTTCATAGGCCATGGAGTGTTTGAGGTAATTGCTACTTCATTTCAATATTATGCTTCGATCAATGTCCCTACCGTTGTATACTTAATATATCTCTTTTTTTTAGAAACGTGCACCGGCTCTTCTTGACAACCTTGCTCAAGCCTTTCTAATGGCTCCGTTCTTTGTATTGCTCGAGGTAGTTCCAACTTTGTTTTTGAAATTTAAGCGCGTATTGTTTCCGATTTGAAGAATAAAATGGTGATGCTGTTTTTGTGGCAGGTTCTTCAAATTTTGTTCCATTATGAGCCATACTCAGGGTTTCATGATACAGTGAAAGCAAAGATAGAAAGTGATATCAAAGAATGGCAGGACAAGAAACAAAAGAAAATTGCTTAGCTTGGTTTGAACTCATCAGAAACTGCGAAGCAATGTGTCTTATCGAGGTTTGGTTTGAACTCATCAAATATTGTAAAGCAATGTGTGAGTGTATAATAAAGTTCCATAGATTTGTAACAAATGCAAATGATCTGCATTTTATATGAACAACATAGAGATTTGAACTGAAACCAATGTTGTACGGCCACTTCTGGTGTTTGTTTTGTAGCTTGAAAAGAGTTGAAAATCACTAATTGGCCTGTAACAATCATGAATAAAAGGATAATAGTTCTCAAAGAATGCCACTGTTGCTCCTAGCTTTAGAGTTGACCCCCATACATGTTCAAGACCCTTTTTTTAGGGTTCTAGATCTCCAAAACGATGACGTTTAGTAAGGTCTAAAACCCAAAAAAATATAGCGTTTTGGTGCTGAGAGAAAGTAGAGTGACGTGACGAGTGGACGATTATGTGGTGTGGTGATGTGGTGCTGAGTGCTTACGTGTCAGTAACAACTTGTTATAACAGGTAACATGGATGCAATCCTAAAATATTTAAAGTCCAGGGTTGAAAATAATAATGAAAACAACGGGACAACTCTAAAATACAAACAAGTGCAAGGAGTTTGTAACCATTTAACCCAATAATGATATGACGTGCTGACGTAGCGATGAGTGCTTACGTGTTAGTCATAACATGTTAGAATATGTAACATGAACGCAACTAAAATGTATTGTTAGTCCAGGGTTAAAAAAAAATAAAAAAATGAGATCGAAGATCAACTCTAAAATGCCAACAAGTTTAAGGGGTCTGAAATCATTTAACCCAAAATGTATTTTTTCAATAGGGTTTAGATGTTAGATGAAATGTAGAATGCTTTTCACAAAAGATGTGAACTATTATTGCACATGACATAACTCATCATGAACTTAAAATCAAATTTGTCTTCCCTTACATATATTAACTTGCAGCAATGCAAGAAATAGAAAGAAGATAAACAAAAATCATCCCTCAGGGGATGGAGCAATGGCAGCAGGAGCTTGTGCAGGAGGAGCATCAACTCGCTTAAACCCGAATTTCTTGATGAGCTCCTTAGCTATCAGCTCATTGGCACTGTCTGATGGATGGTACTCGTCCCAAAACACGTACTTGCTTCGGTCCTTACACAGCGTCGATGCAGGAATGCACGTGAGAGCTGGTCGGATTCTTCCGAAGGAGCAACATGGCGAGTCTGCGTTCTTGAATCCATATTGGTTCGGATTTTGGATCACGTCGTTCACAACATCATATGCATCTCCGAATTTGTAGCTTGCGTTCGGGAGGCTACCGCTCAAATCGTCCAACAGCTTTGCCCCTGCTTTGTTGAAGCTGAGGGCGAGTTTGTTCGCTCTGTCCTGGCAGTCTCCAGATGTGCTCAGGACTCGTTGGAGAGGAATGCACCCCATCGGTCCTAATCCAAACACCATCAACTGGCGTGCTCCCAAGCCGTGCAATATCTATTACATCAAAAATTTTGTTTAAAAGATTATAAACTCCAGGGAATGCAAAACAGAAATGTTAGATAACCAACTCAACTAAAAGCTTAAACTGATAGTTGAAGTTCTTATTTATACTTGACTTTTCGGTAGTAAGACTCTAATACCATTTTCGAGAACCAACTGATCAACTAAGTGTAATATGATAGTTGAAGTCTTCATTTATACTTTTAACATTATATTCCAACAAGATAACCACTCGTTTAGTAGTATTACGTACCTTGAGTTGACCTTCCAGGGTTTCCATTAAATAGGTAACGAAGCCCTCGTCATTGTACTTCCATGAATCAGCGTAAACGGGCATCAGATAATTGTTAATGAAGTCATTGCTTCCTAGAGCGACCACGTATTGTGATTCTTGAAAGAACTTGTCTGCAGCCTCTTTTCCCAATTTGTTTCTGATGAGTACTTGTGTCCCTTTGAAGAGCTCAATTTGCTTGTACAGAGAAAACCTCTGGATCTGCAAGCAAGCATTTCCAGTGTTAATTAGTTTAATCCCGATCGATGGATCGATCACAAGCAAGCATATAAAACGGGATCGAGTACTTACAAATAAACTTCCAGTTTCATTCAAGATTCCACCACCCCCGGACGCATAATTTACTCCATTTTCTAATATAACGTCTTCGGTTAGAGATGGATCAAGAAAAGCGGGAGGTCTTGGTAGACCTGTACTGTCACCTGAACCAAAAAATTATTTTTTTATTAATTAAACTCACTGAACTGGTTGTATGTGGTTTTTAGAAATAACGTCAGCCTTTGTTAACATGTCGTCATGTCACGTCAGATACAGAATCCACGTCTGCATGTCGCTTCATCGTATCATTTCATTTTTTTCATCATTCACAGCTAGAACAACAATGTTTCGCTATTCTCAACGTTTTGTCTAATGTGGCATGCATACGTGGACGATGTATCTAACGTGGCTTGATGTTGTGTCAATAAATACTGACATGACACCTAAAAGTAGACTACATCTGATTGAATGAATGAAAAAATGGTTTACAGTGAGTCAAACAACGCAAAACCTAGCTAATAAGAGGCCTAACTCAAAAAAAGTGTTGTCAACGAGAGACAAATCTATTTATCCCTTAACCTTATTAGTAAAAGGTTACCTATAATATCAGCAACGGTGCGTCCATTGGTGAACCTTCCATTAGGCATTCCATTGCCGAAATCGATACCATACCAAGGCAAGTTAGCCTTGGCCAGACTTCTCGATAAGTAGCCGTTGTTGCCCACATCGGAAAGCGAATCTCCGAATATGAACTGCACAATCTTGCAATCGTAGCCATCCATGGCCGTCCCGAGAAGGGTCGCCACAACTATTGATAACACCACAGAGACCTTCATTTTCAAATTATCACTTGGATTCAATTAAAATCATATCTGCAAGTGCCAGTTATATTTATATATGTTAAGGACCTGAAAATAAGAAGACGCAAGCAAGAAAAGAGATGGAGGTAGTTTTGTCGGATGAACCAACAACTGTTACTTGTTCAAACCAAACTGCAACTACCCTTTTTCCTATTACAACGGTAGTAGGAGGTGAATCCCACCTACCTTCACAGCGCGTGCCTATGTATCACCGTCACTATTTTCCTTGAGAATCTGGACAAATTTTGTATGCGTGTATACAATACCTTCGAATTAATGAATGAGTCTTTTTATTTCATGCTTAATTAAACTAATTAGAATATGACACTAGATTGAAAAATATATTGTCTCACATTTTAACTTTTATTGGTGAACTCACCAGATCCGTTACTATGTTAAATTTCATAAATGGGCTACAATACAATGGTTTGAGCTTCCACTACTAAAAGGTCAACCTTATTAGTAGGGTTTCACTTGCACTATTATATGTAGTCATTTTACTTTATATTTATCCGATGTGGGAAACACTCACTTCAACATATATCGTTCTCATCCCATAAATTTGTGAGAGTGGAGCAACCCATAGATCCAATTTTTCATTGAGATTTCACAATTAATTTGATTGATTAGGTTAAGCCAATTTTAATTTGAATTAATTTCTTGCTCTTTTTATATACATATGAGTGCCCAAAATCTTAGTTATGATTTATTGGATGAGACTCTCAGCCAAGACATAAAGTAAATGGATTTGGATGGGCGCTCCGCACTCACAAATTAATTGGGGTGAATATGAGTGTTAATTGATGAGGTGACATCATCTTATTGACATGAATTTATTGGTTGAGAGACGTTTTAGCCTATAAATCATGGCTAAGATTCTTTACTATCTTTATATATTGTACACATTGTAATAAAAAAAATATTTTGTCAAGTAGGGGGTAATATGTGCTTGGGAAAACTAGTGACTCTCTAATCCTCTTGATTTCGAGCCCCCCTACTGTTATGGAGGTTCATGAAAACTATTGAGTATCTTTTTAGCCAAGTATTTAAAGGAAAATATTTTCCGAATGGGACAGCATTGTAGGCTCGAATAGGGAATAATCTTAGCTATGTTTGGAGAAGCATGCTTAACGTCAACACAACAACTTGTAGCTTCTCAAAGCTTTATTCGAATTGGTTCGGGCTTTGCGGGATAGATGAGTTCCATTTGTAGTAGAATTCAAATCAAGGAGGAGAAATGGTAGTTCGGCGACATCGAGGACATTCGAGTCTCCGAGTTGTGGGATCATGCATCAGGGGTGGAATATTCAAATAGTTAAACTTCCATTAAACCGGAGATCAGAATCAGATATATGCAATAGGAAATGTTAAGATATTCTTTTGGAGAGCTCTAAGGGGATGCCTCCCAATAATGGAAAATCTTATTTGGAAGCGGGTTGACCTGACCCTATACGTCAATGGTATGAATTCGATCGAGAGTCCACAATACACGTCCTTCTTAAGTGTTCCATTGCTGCACAATGGATGAACAAAGTAGGGTACAATTCCACAACACAAAATTTCTCATGAACTTATTGTCAATAGATGTTATTTTAAATCATAATCAAACTAGTATATATACAAATTTTGCATGTTTTTCTACAAAAGAAATTTGAAAGCGCGTTCTTAGGATGAAAGATATATACTTGAATATTATGGTGAGTTCACCCACTCGATTCATTCCCAAATTTTTCTTTTGATAACCGGCCGATATTATATTAATTCGAAGATGCCCAAGATTTACAAAAACCGTCCATCCCTATTTTAGCTAAGTCATAAGCCTCAGACATAACTCGTCTGCTTGCCCATTTACTAAAAACAAAGGAAAAACTAGATACAAGGGTCTTGCTATCTTCACTAGAAATCCAAGCTTCTTCCTTCCTAAAATGCAGCTGACTGAATTTGGGTAATAGATTTGAACATGTTATTGCCTTATTGCTAGCCAATCCTATCTATCTGTTAGTGTTAGTATTAATTTTGATCATATCTATTGGTTAAACACTCTTAATATGTTGTTGAAATTATGTCTAGTTGTTGGCTACCTAATTTATTCGAAGATCTTATGTCAAGTTAGTCAAGAAATTAAAATAATGTTGGACCAAGTGGTAGATGCGCTATGGATTTCCTTTGAGGTCTCAAGTTCGAGTCTTCTTGCCGACGGTATGGGGTGAGATTTATGGGTTTAAAGGGAGAACTAACAACTAATTAACTCGGGTGACGCCTCCACTAGGGGGTGAGAAACACATGCCTTTGTATGCATGTTGTCTCGTCTCTTATAAAAAACAAAAAAACAAATGGCGTGGAAAATACAAAAATATCCTAGGCTTGAAATTGGAAAACTGGGATGAACCAACCATTGTTACAGATTCAAACCTTACTACAACTACCATTGATTTGTTTTATCCGAGTCTTCCTTATTTATTGATTAGATTTATTAGTCTACTACATTTTTTCCATTTAGTACTTCCCATATAGAGTTGGCAAAAAGGGTAACCGTCCCGCCGTATACCCGAAACCCAACCCATTTCAGGTCGGATTTGATTGTGTGAACTACAAAGTTTTCGGGCCGAGTTAGGATCGGATCAGATATACCCGCAAAAAATAATGCATTTTATACCTAAAATCCGATCCTAACTTTTGCCACCGCTATTTTCCATAAAAAAAATGATAGGAATATACACGTGCTTCGAACGTGTCAATTAAATTTTAAATGAGAGATCTATCTAGTATTGTATGTATTTTCATTTTGTAATTAAGTTCCGAATTGGTTATAAACCATTTGAAAGATATATACCCAATTAATAGCCTTAAGTCATAAATTCCAGTCATGTTTTCTTTAGAACTAGTAAATCACCCCGTACTTTGCACGGAAAAGCAAACAACTATTGTAATATACTAGTTTTCATCCCATGTGTAGTACGGGCAGCAAAAATTTATAATAAAGATATTATTAATTAGTTTGATTTGACGCACATTTACCTTTGTGTTTACATGAATGATTTATAACAAATTATTTTTACATACAACTTTAATTCTTGTTCAAGATTATAAAAAATATATATTGCAGGACTACATCAACAATATATATATATAGAGGTTAAGTATCTTAAGCCAAGAATTATTTGGCTTAGGCTAAGCCACCAATGAAATTATGACACCTCA
>JAYMTF010000709.1:0-31333 GCA_036897485.1 Pelargonium nanum | reverse complement strand
CGGCGGCAAAGCCGCCGGTGGCGGCTGTCTCTTCCTTCTTTTGTAACCCTAGCAGAACACTTTTTTTTTTAACAGAACATTTGTTTCTATTTAATGTTTAATGATTGTTAATAATTAATATATAAAGTTTAGAAAATTGTGGAAAATGTCTACATTAGAATATTGAAAAAAATGGTTGAGGGAAGAACTATTACATAAAACAAGTCTTCTCATTAAAAGTGTTATAGTGATTGCACAATTAACATTATTAGAATTAAATCAAACTATATCGTTGATATTTATAGAAAGAAATATTGTGTCAATAGTTTATATTTGTGTCGGTCAATTTTTAAAGATATTTAATGAAATTTAATAATTACTAGGTGCACTTTTTAAATATTTTTTATGAATTTCCACATTCGATGAGACCAAAACTGTACCTTCACTCCAAGAAAACGAAATATCATAAGAAACTCGATTTCCCAAAGCAACACTATTGAAATAAGGAATATTTTCAATATTAGCCTACAATTAAAAAGATCCAATATTAGCCTCATTCACTTCAGTGTGGTGAAGGGTCTTAATCCTTTATTTATATATATAAATCAAACAAGTTTTGGGCATCTCATATTCAAGTCATTAATTTAGCTACATTTCTAGTTTTGAACTTTTGATGGGATCACATGTAGAGCTCTTAACTTGGATCCAAAACTACAAACATCTAAAATTTAAAATTTGTTAAATTTCAATGATTAGCTACACATAATGATTTGAGGTTTTACTACTAAAAAGTCAATCTTATTAGTAGAGTTTCATTTGCACAATTATATGTAGCCTCTTCATCTCATATTTATCCGATGTGGGACACATTACCCACTTTAACACTCCCCTCACGTGCGAGTCTCACATTTTTCGTTTATCGGCAAGCTCGATACGTGCACAATCGGGGTCTTTTAAATCGGCACTCTCCTTTATATGTAAGTATTTTTCTTCCACACGTGGGCCACTGCAGACATGACCATCTGCAAGCGGGCTGAAGACCACATGGGGAGGCAACATAACCAGCTCTGATACCATGTTAAGAACCATCTCAACTAAAAGCTTTCGAAATTCAGAATTCAATATGAAGTCTAAATCGTCACCTATAATCACATGTTCGTGCTTTGTTGAAACTTACTTGTGAAATATCAAATTAGTTAATGCTGATGGGATCACGAGAAAGGTCCAAGTTTACATGTGACATCTTGGCTACACAATATCTACCCTCGCTGCCTTTCCTTCTTTGGTTAATTGGTTCACGGGCTCTCCTCCGGTTCGTCCAATATTCAATAACAATTTTTTGTTACAATATTTTAAAAAAAAAGGCTGGTGGAGTTGGGCACATCAAACTATCAATAATTGAAGCTGAAGCTGAAAATGAAGAGCAAGACCTTCCGCTAGACGATCCTGGCAACCCAAATGCAGTACCAAATTTGTGTCTCACCCATTTACAGAAACAATTTAAATAATTGTGACAAAAAGACTAGTGGTGAAGCTAATGCTGATCCTGTTGGGACAATGAGAGCCAATATTGCCTCGGGACACGTTATTGGAGACCAGTGGGTTCAATGATGCGAGCTACTCATAGGAAATGCTTTTCATGTGAAGAACGTGCATGACCACGTTGGTACCTACATTCGCCAGACTTGGCAAAATATATAAAGAAAAATGTGGGGCACCTTTTGAGAAGAAAGTGAATACCAAGGCATGCTGGACCAAGCGGTTGATGCGTTTTGAATTTCTTTTGAGGTCTCAGGTTCGACCATCTTGCCGACACTATGGGGTGCCCCTCAGGATGAGAAACACAGACATTTGTAGGTCTGCTGTCCCGGAAGTGAATACCATGTAAATATAGTATCAATGTAAAGGGAAGAAATCGTGTTATTCAATGTTTTGTATTGGGTTCAAACCTAAAATCCCAACCCAATGCTGAGCTACGAGAAAGCCCAATATGTTGTGAGTAATGTTGGATTCAAGGCCCACAGGAAAATGGAAATTTAGTTTGCTACGGGTTGTGCCTAAATATTCATGTTTTGAGGGGATGAAACCCCACAAAAGAAAGACTATCATATTTGGTCTTGAAAATTTTAATTCAGGGATTCAGTACCAAATTTGGTCTTTTGAAAATTTTTGTTGAACGTCCTTTCCTCTAGACGGTTATGGTTCCTAAATTCACCTGATCTTAGGCATGTGTCACAATCTTGTACAGTTTAGAATATGTTCATGATCTCTATATTCTTTTGTAAAATGAACTCAAACATATATAAAATACAAGTGAGTCATTACTATAATATAAAAAATGATTAAATAATTTTAAATTTTAATTGAAATAAATAAATGTACAAAGATCAATATGGACTAAATAAATAATTTAAGAAATATTTGGAAATATATTGTAATATTGTTTATGAGATTGATGTGATTTCTATAATCATATTAAAAATACTTTTACAATATAAATGTTACACATAAACTCAAAATTGACTAATAAAGTAGAAAATTATGGAATGATAATGAATAATTAACACAATTCATGCATACAATTAATTCATTTATGATACATGAAGAAAGGACATGAGACATATAATATTTTGATTAAACATTTCAAAAAATTAGATAATATATTAATAATAATAGTAATAAAGTTATATAAATTGAATTAAATATAATAATAATTAATACCAATACAAACATAAATGGTTAAAATAAGATAAACCCGAGCATCGCCGGGGAAAACAATCTAGTGAACCATAAAACAACCATCACCAGCCTCTTCAGACATAAAAAAACATGTATACAAAGTAAAACTGAAGGGAATTAATAAGATATAGATTAGCAACTGTAAGGATAGAATTTGATTTTAAGTGTAGTGAGAGAGAAGTGGGTAGTAACCACAAGTAAACGAAAAAAAAAAACAGCTTTTGTGAAGAGTGAAAGCAAAAACTTAAATAGGTAAAGCATAGCATAATAGGTAGAACACAATACTTTAAAAAAGAATACATAGGTTCTTTTTTACAAAAATATAAGTTGCAGCCTAACTAACCGCTACAAGTGGCCCTGGCTCAGACCCTAAGTTGAGAGAACCATCCTTCATCAGCTTGATGCTTAGACTGTTGAATCTCCCTCTTGAATAATGTCGGGACGCCTTTCTCCAGTCTGTTCCCGTCTTCATCATTGCCGAAAATTCATCATAGCTGATCCGTCCATCCTGCATCCATAAAAATAGTAATATCGATATCAGGATCTGCAAAAATGCTGGATTGAAAATCAGTTTGATGCATTCACCTTGTCTGTGTCCACTTCTTGGAATATGTCATTTGCTACGTCTGTGCAATCATCTGCCCCGTCTTCCATCAAGGCATCCCGGAGCTCATCTGGTTCAATGTAACCATTTCCGTCTTTGTCAAAGTAGGAGAAAGCCTTGCGGAGATGCTCATCATTAGCCATCCTTTGTAGATGGAGGGAAATTGCAACAAATTCTCCACAGTCAAGAGTTCCTTTACCATTAGCATCCACCTGGCAACAATGAACTCGGTACATTCAAATTTGAAACTTTGAATGGATTAAATTTCAAATATCCAGTGCTTGATAATATGCAAGAATGTCTCAAAACTTTCGTCGAACTACAAATGTGTTGACTTAGAACGCTTTATTTTTTCCAGATCATAATTTTGAAAACTGAACGATTTAAAATGTATTTGTTGTTGGCATGGTAGAAAGTAAAGTATAGAAATTTGAAGAATACTTCATGCTCATCAAACAAGTAAACTCTCTCTCTATTTTTCTTTTTCTTTTATTATTTTTTCATTACTAAACTTTTAACAAATATACTCACAGCTTCAATAAGCATCTGAACTTCAGACTCTGCCAGCAGCTGGGAACCAAAATTTCGCAATCCAGCTTTTAGTTCTCCAATTGAAATAATACCATCATTATCTGTGTCCATCTTCTTGAACATCTCCTTGATGTCTTCAACTTCTTCGGTAGATAAGAAATCAGCAATAACCTAAATGACAACAATATTTGAATTCGTTCAATGGAAACACAATATCAAACAAGGAAAAACAAAAGGCATATAAGATAGTCAACCAACCCTCAAGGCCTTCCTTTTAAATCTGTTCATCATTGAAAACTGCTTAAGCCTTGACTTGACAACATCTCCAAGAGGGACATTTGGTGCTTTTTTAGCATTTTGGAGCCAAGAATGCTCTATAAAAAGAAAATACGTTCACAATGAGCACAACGTAATCAGCATTTTTCAAAGCATCATCATTCAAGAACTTCTAAAGACTAAAGTATTTGTATCATTCTGCCAAACCAAAGATTTTTGACTTGTTTCAATGCTTTTACAGAAAACAAGCAATATTAATCGCATATCATATAGCAAAAGTTTAAAACAGACCATATAATACAAGTTTTAACTTGTGAAGAATAGTTAGCACCCCGAATCAAAGTGGACAATTAGGATGGTCATATGTTGTTTAAAATGGTTTGCAAGGTGAAACTGTAGCAGTTTACAGATTTAAAGTCAACTGTCATATCTTGCAACAATAGGGTAATAATATACGGTCCAAAGTGGTGGACAAGGTGATGCTGTAACATTTTACAGTTTAGAGTCAACTATCATATCTTGCAACAATACACAACCTTCATATTCCTAATTTCCTAAATCAACCTAACATCCTTCATATTCCTAAATTATGCATTTCATAATTTCAAATATCAAAAAACAAGTCAGCCTAGTAAGGTATCTACACCTAGTTATAAACAATATTCACAATATTACCAACATTCTGAATATAGTATTGATATTTCCTTTGGACGATGAGTATTAGTAACATCAATAACATATTTCTGTTCACAACTACATCAGATTTATCATCCAGCATATCGGATGGATTTTAGCCTCTAAGATCTAATTGAATCTTGATTTGCAAAATGTACAAAACCGCGAATTATAGTGTATAATTTTGAGTCGATCAAATTTTTGCCACTGACTTCAAGGAAAAGTAGATTTACTTAGTCTATCTCTTCTTTTTTCCTACATGTGCTTGCTAAAATGTTGCTGACAGTGCACAAGTTTTCACTAACATTTATAGAATTCAACAAATTAAGAACCAAAAAGTGGGTGGGGGGAAAGGGAAAACATGCTATGAACATAAGACAATATAGAAATCAGGGAAAACATGATGAAATACCAAGCACTTGCTTCGCAGTAAGGCGAAGCTTTGGGTCTGGCTCCAACATTTGTTTCACTAAACTCTTAGCACTCTCTGATACATTTGGCCATGGATCCCGTTTGAAGTCTATAATGCCTCGAAGAATGGCCTGTGCAACCCCTTGTTCAGACTCTGCATCATAAACCCACTAAAGTAAGATGGAAAGCATTTCCCTAGTTGAATGGACAAAACATGAAGAAAAAAAAAATGATTCAAGGAAATGGATGTAGACAATGCAAATATGTGCTAGGGAAATGGAAAGGTTGTTGTCTTGAACATCTCTACCAAAGGCACAAGAATGCCCTCCCACACCATCCCACCTAACAATGCACACAAACACAAAACACTACTGATCAGAGAGATTGAGAAGAGAAGGAATGTTACCAGCCCAAAAGGGAGGGACCCCACACAATAAAATATACAGAATAACTCCTGCGCTCCAAATATCTATTTCTGGTCCATAGTTCCTCTTGAGCACCTCTGGAGCCATGTAATAAGGACTTCCTACAATTTCAGAGAACCTTTCACCTACAATTTCAAAATATTTAAGCATTAGTTAACATTTTTTTGCATTGTCAAGAAAATGCACAAATTAGCCTAGTCAAAGAGAAGGTAAACACTGCTAGCAACTCTAATTACTTATGGCTTCTAAAATAGTTAACTGGCTGCTGCATGCCACACTAAATATTTATTTATTCCCTCCCCTTTCCTTAAGAGAACCCTGATGATCTACAAGAAGAATATCATCATCAATAGAAAGTTTAATATACTCACCGCACTTAATACATTAAAATGTGTTGAAGTACATCATTATAAATGAGCAAATCATAATT
Organism: Pelargonium nanum; assembly: GCA_036897485.1. Classification (NCBI taxonomy): domain Eukaryota; kingdom Viridiplantae; phylum Streptophyta; class Magnoliopsida; order Geraniales; family Geraniaceae; genus Pelargonium; species Pelargonium nanum. The sequence continues at coordinate 25,263 of JAYMTF010000709.1, read as the reverse complement.
ACAGTTTCCAAAATCAAGATACAGATAGTAAGATTATTATGACTTTCTTTCTCATATCATTAAACATTTTAATCAAAAGAATATGATTGCTACCATTTCTAAACCGGGGTCCTTGAAACCAAGATAACTAGGCTTTAACACAGCATGTATGCCTAGAATAGATGCAGTCCTGACTAGTCCAACTATCTTCTCAAAGTTAGCATATACAGAACTTTACAACTATTAATGAATCCCTGGAATAGTTTTAGAACTGATGAGGTGGGGTGAATCCTATAAATATAGTCTAAAGTGCAGAGCCCAATATAATATGATGTCGTTTAATTGATGGTAAAAATCCAACACAGGAGCTCCATTTTGTTGTCTTAACACTCTACTACAACAACATTGGCTCACTATCATTTGATGCTTATCTAGTAAACAATTTACATTTTGAGCTATAAATATATATATGATAGATATATTCTATGGTTTTCAAATAAACTTCTAGATGTTTTTGAAAGGGAAAGGAAATGATTCCATAACTAATAACTACATTATAATCTTGGCCTGTTTATATGCGTTTGGTTGGTGGACTAGGCACGTAAATCAGTTGATTCATGAAAAGACTCTTCAACATTTACCAAGCAATTGATGCCAATCAGTAATTACAACTTGATTTTCTTATAAGTATGCTCATAGGCACAAAGTCTGCAACCCACTTTCCAATTCATCACAATCACAATCATCTTAATTTCATCACGTAATCATTCACAAGCAATATATCAGATATCTTTTTTGATCCCCAGCCTTGCTAATCCATTGCCGTATTAAGTAAATGCATACATACTAAGACATCAATACTAGTTGCAACCTAAGTGTTCTATAAGGTTGTCAAATATGAGGCGACAGAACTAAGTAACTCCAGCCCTCTAAGTTTAACAAATCTGATCTCACTATATATCTACCATTAAAAAAGTCATTACGCTAACCATATAAGCATTCAAACCCTATTTGTAAATAAGAACATTTCTTCAACGCAAAGGAGGAAATAATGCGTCTCTTTGTAGACCAAATTGTCTCCCTCATAAATTAAGCTCTTTTTCATCACAACCTCCAGTCAAAAATCAAAACCAGGCAGATTATTGTGAAATTGCAAGCTCAGTCCTAGTAACCTCAGTCATAAGCTTACTAAATGAGTAACACCACTTACTAATTTTACTCAACTAGTTAAATGAATTCTAGAATGTAATCTCAACCCAACAATCTAATTACCAACTAATCATACTCCAAATTCAAAATCATCACCTGGTTTGAAGAAAATGGACAAGCCAAAATCAATTGCTTTCAGTGGTGAATTCTCCTTCTTGTTGGCGAACAGAAAATTCTCCGGCTTCAAGTCCCTGTGAATCACCCCATGCTTGTGGCAAAGCTGAACCACCTCCATAATTGTCCTGGTGACCGCCGCAGCTGCTCTCTCTGTATAATGCCCTCTGGCCACAATCCGATCGAAAAGCTCTCCCCCTTCGCACAGCTCCATCACCAAATGCACAGCATTATCGTCCTCGCACGCCTCCTTCAAGCTCACAATACTCGAATTCTTAGGCAAGTGCTTCATTATCGCCACCTCGCGCCTCACATCCTCTATATCCACCGCCGTCCTGAGCTTCCGCTTCGAAATCGACTTGCAGGCCAGCAGCTCCCTGCTCTCGCGCTCAATACACAGATAGGTGACCCCAAACTCCCCCCTCCCGAGCTCCCTGTCAATCATATACCTCTCCTCAATATTCTCCTTAGGCACGCCGGTCAGGACGGTGATCGGAGCCTTCTTGCCGGCGGCCGAGTCCCTCTTGCTGTGATCGTGGCCTGAGAAACTCGATTTGACATCCTCCCTGGCGACGGCTGCCGGAGATCTGCAGCAATTCCCCATTTAGAACAAGAATGCAGCCGATTCGTCGCCGATCTCGCAAAACCCTAACTCGCCGGAGCTAGGGCTTCACATTATACAGAAAAACCGGCACCCAAACCCAATTCGAAAACCAAACAGTTTGGGAAAACGAAGAGAATCGTCAGTGTGAGCTGTGAAAGGAAAGTGAAAGAGAAGAGAGTGTGATTTGCATTTGCAGTGAAAATTTTGTTGGTTCTGAAATTTAGTAGTGAGGTGGTGTTGTACGGTTAACGGTGAAGATGCTTTTGTTGAAGAGTTCGTCTTTTGATAAATGAATAATAAAATAAACAAATACTACTAAAATAGAGTTGCTTTTTATGGAATTTTATATAATTTTGAATATATAATCGCCTTTGGTTCTGTGAGTTTTGTCGGCTAACTGGAGAGTGGTGAATGGTCGGGAACGGGACGGAGGAGAAGATGATGGGTTCATTTCATTGGCTTTGTATTATTGCATTTAATTTTGGGTCTCGGTGAAGGTTAAAACCTTTTTTTTTAACCAACGCCTAGTCGCCTACACAAGGGACAGAATGATGATAGGTGCTGCTGAAATAGTTCATTACTACTGCAACTCTAGCCCTCTCTTTATGTACTATTTCTGTTTTCACCCAATGATTTTTTCTTATTTTGTTTTAGGCCCAAAAGGGAAAATAAGCATACAAAGAAGGCCAAGAATAGTAGCAATGGAGACCCAATGACAGAGACAATATATCTAAAATAATAATAATCGGCTCCTTTCCCATTATTAGAGCACACAATTTGGGCCCCAACACGTAGGTAGTTGTAGTTCGATCTGAATCTTTTGTTTTATAGAGTAGACCCGATCAATTTTTAGGCCAAGTCATACGAACTTATACGAATTTGCATGGTTTACTAGTGAAATTATATTTGAGTTAGGTCTTGTTAGGTAATATTACTGAAAAGTTGTGAGAAGTTATTTCAAAAAAATTCGTATACTAGTATGTTTGGATCAAAACAATTGTAAGGAGATATCAATTATTTAAATGATCAAAATGCACATAAAGTATTTGAGACTCAAATTGGTACTAATAACTTCATATGTTCTTGTAATATGTTTAATATTAATCATAATAATTTATAATCAAGACATGCTTTAACTATGTAATTTAATATATTATAAATAGACAAGATTCGATCGACATAATCGAAAAATCAAGTCAATCTCATCTGCAAAAGCAACATCTAGCGTATCGCATGTCAATGTAACATAATGGAATCAACCAACCTGACCAACAACCAGGTCGCCCAAAACTGCATATTGTGGGGGTAAAAAAAGTAATTTACATGTTATCTCTCTTCCTTAAAGGAGACCAAAAATCTCACATGAGTCATTGAGTTTCTACAGGAATCAACTCCTTGAAAGAGGCCAACAATGTCATAAGAGACATCGAGATCCTGTAAGAATCAACTCCTTAAAAGAGCTATGCAGGAGCTTGTCTTCTTAAAATCATTATTTTATACATTTTACCGAACAATTTGGTGTAGTTCTCCTCTAAATTTGGACTATGTGACACATCTCGTAAGAAGACTGTAGTGTTACCATACAAACATTTGAGTCTTTTAAACTCAAAACCAAAAAAATTAATCGATCCCAACTTAAAATCTAAATTGTCAGTTTTGTCCCATGAATGGATGAAATAAATATTTGTAGTTAATACTTCAAATCACAATAAATATGGAAGGGATTCCAAAAAATAAGGAGAAGAGAGATAGGTGATTGTTGTGCTGTCTGTTGCATAACATTTGCATACAATAGAGTTGAAAAAGGGGTCTTATTTGTTTGTCTTGTTTTGTGCTCAAAGTGTTGATAGTGGGTCTCATATTGACACTCAACCACCGGTTTCTTTTTCTTCACCTTAATTGCTTCAATTTTTAGTTGATTTTGATTATAAGATGCATGAATCATTGTTATTGGGCCTCATATGTCTTCACTATTAGGATTTGTAGGTCCAATTTCAATTGCTAGTGAAACATACTCAAATAATACTCTCTTTTTCTCTAATTTATACACTTTTTTCATATGCTAAGTTATACATGACTTATACCTATTAATTTGTCTTAGAAAGGCAACATATTCATTTTCTACTGTACACAACAAGTTGTATCAAGTCTTGAGTTGGATCAAGGACCGGCACCTTGGTCGAGTGGTTGTCGAGTCAGACGCTTTTTCCATGATCTCTGCTTTGAGGGACGCGGTTCCAAAAGGTGGGAGTGTGTGTTTAGTTTTAGAAGATTGTTTAGTCTTGACCGATACTTTTAAGAGTTTTATTTATCAATCTATGAAACGAGTAGTTCATGCTTAAAATAGACTAGTCGTCATCTCAAAACCAAATGTTCGACATTGAGATGTATAAATCTCGATCCTAAGTCTATTTCGCTTTCACTAAACGTTGATATCACATAAACCTCCCAACAAACCTTTTTAGAAAAAATGACACTTCCACATATTGTTTTAACTAATGCACTTTCGAAAATTTAGAACTCGTGACAATTGAAATATCGCATTAAAAAAAATGAATGACTCCTTAAAGAGACAAAAGAAAAAAAAAAATCTTTTCAGTAGGCGGCGGTGGGTGGCTCCTGATGCAAACTAGTTGGTCAGATCTTTGGCTGTTTTGCTTGGTTTTCTTCTTGAGAGAAAATTCCTCAGACAACAACCAATTGATGGATATAAATATATATATACACAACTACAATAATTGTGTAATTCATCAATCTCAACTTAAGATAATCATTATACTCATCTTAATACAAAAATACAAGAAAACACTATACTCATTTTAAGAATGAGGAACAAAACATAAGATAATCACGTGTTGGCAACATGCATAATATTTATATTTGTAACTATTTTGTTTTCTTGTAAAGTCTCATTTTTGTTGCTCTCTACATCTTAAAATGAGTGTCATATTTGTCTTACATTATGGTCTCAAAATGCTTAGTTTAAAATTGAGTTACCAATAACATTAAGTTAGTTAATATTTCTCAAATATGTCGATACCCATGAGAATTGTAAAATAATGGTACAACATTAACTAACTTCTCTTTAATTACTCTCAAAATAAAAACAAGAACTTCTATTTTTGAAACGATTATTAATCATGTTGTCCTGCGTAACTATGATTCGTTGATGCAAAAGAAGCATTGCAGAGAAGTTTGTAAAAGAAGACATATAATTTTACACTTTGTTTACACGCAATCAAGCTATGTAGTATATAGTAGCTAGGAACAATAATGTCTTCCCTTACGTTAATTATTGCTGCTAATTAACAAAGATGTGATATATATATGTTGGCAAATGGCAAAAGCACGAGGCTTTGTCTTCAAGTCAAATAACGGGTCATTGTAGTTTTCAACTGCGTGAGTTTTGGTTGTCAAACCAAACACCTGAATCATTTCAATTCAACTTCTCTTCATATAACTTTACTATTATTTTTCTACAATCCTCACCTCACTATTTTGACCCCACAACATTTTGTATATATATATATATATATATTTACAATCCCACCGGCTTTGTTTTGTGACCGTTGGAGCCTCGTGAGTCATGACCATCTCCTTCTGGGATTCAAAATTCTCCGCAGAGCTTTAGCAGAAGCAGAAAATTCATTTTGTATATTAGATTTTAGTAACTCGGATCGAAATTATCAGCTTTATTATATTTTAGCGTTATTCACCGTCTCGATCTATGTACTGTGCAGAGGGTAGAGAGGGGCTTTTGGTCAATTTTTGATGGCGAGTTTCAATATTAAAGTGTGTCCGTAAAAATTTAAAATAGAAGATGAGTACTGGAACAAACAAAACGCATGGCAATGAATTGATCACTCGTTTCATTACTGTACGTTGTATACTTGTATTAGCTTAGAAAAATAAAGATTAAGAAAGAAAAAAAAAACTGCAATGTCAAAATTGTTGACTTCCAAATTGCAAGTTCAATCTTATTGGTCAACTACATGTGTCACTAGTTTGTCATTATACTACTAGAATTTTTTCTTAAAGTTTTTTATGTGAACAAAAAGTTTGTCCATAAAAAAGAAGAAGTTTAGAGCTTGTTTGAAATTTCTATTTCAAATATAGATTTAAGTAGAGTAAAGAAAGTAAAATGTGGGGAGAAAATAAAGAATTTGTTTGAATCTAATAAACCTTTCTTGGATTATTAATATTGAAATGTTTATATAGAGAATTGAAAATTGTTATTATTAATTTAGGTCGACTAGTATAATGAGGGTTGACCAAGTTTTTTATTAATATTTTTTTTTTATAAAATTGAGCTACACAACAGGGGGTATCTCTCCCCTTTTAACCCAAACCCCACCTCACCCCACCAGACGCAATGAGATTTGAACCCACGTCCTCCTACGTGGAGATGTGTGTCTTGACCATTGTGTCACCCCCTAGGGGGCGGTCGGCCAAGTTATAAATTAGGATTCTTTCAATTTATATAAAAGTTGTCGAGCTCGTGTAGGAGTCTTCTACCTCATGTGGAGTTCCAATGTCTGAAATAAATTGGTCTTTACTCCAACAACCATACATCTTTTGACTTTAATATCTAAATACTTTCAGTTTGCAAGAGTCAAGTAAACCTTCTAAACAAAAACTTGGTGTCTATTTTTCGAAGGAAAAACTTGGTGTCTATTTAGTTTTTATTTTCTTTTATTCAAGACGAATGTCTATTTAATTAAAAAGTGATATACATGTACATTGCATCAACTCAAATAAAATTTTAAACAAATATATGTGTGCACAATATTATATTATTAATCTCTATCCTTTATGTTATGAGTAGACATTGTTGCTTAAAATGTTGAGATGGATCCTTATCTTAATACTTATGGGTATATGAAATTAACATACTTGTTAGGCACAAACACAACATAAACTATGTGTTGAATTTGATTTGATCGGACATCTACCAGAACTATCACGTCAATTCCAATATTTTGTGGCTTACTAATTTGAAATTTAAGCTTGCTTGTTGTGCAAGAATACATAACTCTAGAGTTTCATCTTACATGATTGATTGCAATTGGCCTATCACTTTCGTGTTTAGACCTCCTTTGACAATTTATCTCTATATTTGTATCTTCTTTTTTCCTTTTAAAAATGCTATTAATTTCTTCGGAGATGGAGATGATCTTGAGCCCTCTAATTATTTGTTCAATGAATTAATAAAATAAACTTGTTAGTGATGATGACATGTTTGGTTTGAGATGGAAAAAAAGTAGAATCAGAGGAGAAAACAATCATACTCACAACTACAGTATAATCCTTCTGGTCAATAGTTTCTTGTTTCATTTGTTAGTGTTATGCATGAGTTAAATATAAAAATGAATACTAATTGCCCTTTAAAAATAAAATATTAAGATAATATCAACACTTTCATGTTTTAAATTTATGACATGTCCCACAGTTTTTGTCATGCGAGCCCTATACTTTCAAGAGGATGTACTTGTGGGTTTTGTTCACTGAAATGCATTTGATATACCGCCAAGCGAGAGGTCAACTGATAAAGAATTGTTCCGATTTAATTTGAGATCTCGAGTTAATGTTTTAGGGAATGCATCTACGTTAAAATTTGATAGAAAATGTTGTAATACTTTATGGTTGTATTTGGCTCAAATAAAATTAGTATGAATATGATATGCCTTACAAGTTTTGATTGGGCCCATTTCATAATTGTTATTGTTTAGTGTTTACGTGTTCGTTACTAAATTCTCCAAAGAATTTGAATTGAAATATCTTAAGTAATTTAATATGAACAAATACTTGTTGCATGTTCGAATAATATGACACAATTGTATTCATCAACTACTACACGCACAAATAAGTGTACAATTATTTTTTTTTTGAAGAATAAGTGTACAATTATTTTAATAGGACAATTTTTAAAAAATTACAATTGTTTTCCAATAAAAAGAAAATAGGAATGAGCAAAATTGAGTTTGAACCAAAAATGGACTCAACCGGATCGAGATCTAACTAGACCAAATAAATTAAGTTTGGTCTTTGATTCATTTGTTCTAGTCCGTTCATTAGCAATTTTATTTTTTTATTTCGAAAAATGTGTTTTAAAAAAAATAAATTTTATAGTAATTTACTTATTTATTTATTTTTTAAAATTGAGCTACACAAAAGGGGGTAGCTCTCCCATTTTAACCCAAAACTCCACCCCACCCGACGCAATGGGATTAGAACCCACGACCTCCCACATGAAGATGTGTGTCTTGACCATTGGGCCACCCCTTAGGGGGCTTTATTTTTCACTTTTAATACATTATACTTTTTTTAGAAGAATTAATACAATATACTTAATTATTTATAACTCTATAACTTCAATTATAATTATTTCTCTTTAAAAAGTTATTTTTAAAATTTTCAAAAAAAATAAATTGATTCTGATTTGAATTATTCATAACAGGACCAATTCGGTTTTTGGTCTAATTTTTATAGAACATTCGATTTTGATCCGGTCCGATTTTATATTTTTCAATTCTAAACTGATGTTCAATTCTGAATATTCATACTTCCGTTCACAATTGACGTTTGTTTCTAAAACTTTAAGATATTATTTTTAGGCAAACTTTTAAGAGATTTAAATCTAGCCATATGTTATTTCCATATAAGTCGGTATTTAAAAAAACACAAAACATGTCACATGCATGTTTTGACCCAGGAGAAATGTTGCAGCATTGCAAATGACTACCAAAATTAATCAGTAAAGCCTCAATATCAGATTTCAATTTCACTGTCTGTGAGTGTGAATCACCAAGTTGCCTTATTGTAGGGCCTCATTCTGATAGACCATGTTCTCAAATCTCAATAATTATTGTTTTTATTTCACCTCCCCTTAATATTCCAAAATTAATAGTATGCAACATTAATTTTAAACAAGTTGATTATATTAAATAAGTAAAACCGTGTTTGTTCCATTGAGTTTTCACAAGTCAATACTGTTGGTTCACACACATATATGTTACAAAACGTATAGCTCATGAATCTTTCTTCACGAGACAAACATAGACATGTGTCATCTATATTCAATGCAAATTAAAATGCAATTATACTTTCGAGTCTCTTGTCACCATATTAATAAGTTTCACATTTTAATATTAAAATAATTATGAAAAATACAACTACTATAATAAATGATTGTAAACAAATCACGTACGAAAGTTTCACATTGATAACTTGTTTGTCTTGTTCACTACATAAAAGTAAAATGTCGTAAAGTTGGCTAGAATGAAATAAAATATCGGTATAGAATAAATATTTTGTTTGATAAACCGTCTTGAATGATATTCAAAAGAAATCAATAAAAAATTAAACCACTTGGCATTGTTTTTTAAAACAAAAATATAATTATAAATTTACTAAATTGTCATATTTATTAAACTTAAAAAATATAACATAAATAGATTTATATTTTATATGCAGGTTAATTAGGTCAATCAATATTTGATCAACATAACCATATGCACAGTCGACTTATTATAGTATAGAAACATTATAATAAAAGTGAAGTCGACCGTTATTTCATCTAAGTCTACCGAAATATGTCGACTATAAAACTACAACATTCAACTGCAGAGAGTAAAAACATGCATATTCAAATGTGCGAGGTCGATTCATACATATTACATTTGGGTTCATCGAATAAAGGTCGGCCAAGAAACTATAATAGTTTATCGCTTAAAGTAACAATATATATATTTTAAAAAATTTGAGGTCGGTCGTATTGTTCTTTTAACATAACTAAAAGAATTCGAGCCATAACACTATGATTTGGGCTTGCTGGTATTTTAGTTTTCAACTAAAGCAACATTAAGAGCGGATTTAGGAAAAAAATATACACAAAAGCAGGTACATACATGAGCCTCTAACCTCTTGTGGTAAAGCTTTTCATAGAACTTCAATGCCATAAAATATTTGTTCTTTGTTCTAACGGTTAAACATTTTTTTAATTTTTTGTCAATAGACATTCACGTTTACGGGAGTCAAATAGACATTCCGAACAAGCGCTAGATGGATTGGCTGTGAATTACCATGAAAAGAGAAACGGTAAAAGAGTGAATTGGTCAATAATGGTATAAAATAATAAACTATATGGTTCTCAAAATCCAAATAAAAAACCACTGGCTTTAACACCATGGTCTCACCAAACCATTCCAGAACCTTGACCAGGAGGAGAACCACGAGACGGTCAATGGATCCCATGTCTTTTAACCATTTGACTACAATTTTTATTTGTTTCAGTTATTGATACGCTTATTTTTTTAATTTTATTTTCCACAAATGTCAAATATTTGTGCAACATTGCAAGCAACAGCAAGGAGAATCAGAAATGGGCCATAGGTGTGAATCGCAACACCAGTGGCTCCAACTCATCAACCCCATCCATCTCACAAAATGTCTGCATGCACGCCACGTGTAAAAATCCAGTAGGGCTTACACGTGGGAGGTGGGCCATCCCAAATACCGCGTAGCTGATTATTTGAAAATAAAATGGACGGCTCACATAAAATCATCAAAGTAATTTTTTAAAAATATTTTTAATGTAGCTAGATTTCGAAATCCATGCAAAGCTAGCCCCCAAAAAATAAAGATAAAAGCCCCCACGTACAGTCTCGAACTTTAACGAGGAAAAAAGACCAGAAAGTTGACAAACCAAAAATTAAATGAAAATTCAAAATTAATGCTTGTAAGGGAAGTTATCTAACGACTGGTCGCAGAGAATAAAGTCCCCACCTTTTCTGTCGTCACCCTGACGTCACGTGAGCGCAATGTGAACAAATGGGTATGCAAGTTCTAGAGCGAGAGAGAAAATTGTAGAGAGAGAATTTATAAAAAGGGTCAGTTTCCGCGTAGAGAGATGAGAGGAAAAAAAAAGGTTTTGTCTTCTGAAATCTGAACGAATAATAATAAAAACGGAGCGCTTTGACACCTAAGCCAAAAAAAAAAAAAACTAAATCAATTTTTCTTATTTTTGTTTTTGACGATTCACACCTTCTTTTCACACCAACCTTAATATACTTCATCTTTTTCTTGATCTCCAACCCCATCTCTCTCTCATCTTCGATACAAAGAGAAAAAGAAATTTGAGATTGGTTATTGGATCTTTCTGGTGGTTTCAGTTTCTGGGTATGGACCAGCACCACCATCACATGAGCGTGAGCGTCGACGCCGGCGGCGCCGGCGCCGGAGACCGGTTTCCTCAGTGGAGTATTCAGGAAACGAAGGAGTTCTTGATGATTAGGGCTGAGCTGGACCAGACTTTCATGGAGACGAAGAGGAACAAGCTTCTCTGGGAAGTCATCTCCACGAAAATGAAGGAAAAGGGTTACAATCGGAGCGCCGATCAGTGCAAGTGCAAGTGGAAGAATCTGGTCACCCGATACAAGGTATCGTTAATTACAACTTAAGCTTTTAGTTGGAGTTGATTCTCTGTTGTTACAGTATCATAAGCTAAAAGCTTCTGACCTGTTTTTTCTTTTTTCTGTGTTACTTTTTGTTGAGTTGGTTCTCTGACATGAGAAACTGTATGTATAGGGATGTGAGACGATGGAGCCGGAAGCTGTGAGGCAGCAATTTCCGTTTTACAACGAGCTGCACACGATTTTGGCGGCGAGGATGCAGAGGATTATGTGGGCGGACATGGAGGGAAGCGGGTCGAAGAAAAAGGCGTTGTCTTCTGATGAGGACGAGGAGAACGAGGAGAGCGAAGGAGAGAAGGTTGGGAGGAAGAAGAAGAAGGGTAAGGTGGGCAATGTTAGCAAAGGGAGTGGCAGTAACAGTAATTTGAGGGAGATTTTGGAGGATTTCATGAAGCAGCAGATGCAAATGGAGGCGCAGTGGCGAGAAGCGTACGAGATTCGAGAGAACGAGCGGAGGATGAGGGAGATGGAGTGGAGGAACACCATGGAAGCTCTGGAGAATGAGAGGATAATGATGGAGAGGAGGTGGAGAGAGAGGGAAGAGCAAAGGAGGATCAGAGAAGAAGCTAGGGCTGAGAAGCGCGACGCTCTAATCACTGCGCTATTGAATAAAATGAGACGAGAAGATCATAACATGTAAGATCGAGCTTTTATTTCATTGATTTAATGTGTAGTTGTAGCTAGTGAATTGAGATTAGGTTTTGTTTCATATTGTAGTAGTTTTTATTTTTTGGGGAAGATGGAGGTTTTTTTTTTTTTGAAAGTAAGGTACTTTTGTCATGGAACTCTCATTATGATCCCATCTTTGTAGGTTGGTTGGTGATGATGTTTTTTGTTCTGTGGATTCTGTTCTGCCCATTGAGAGGCCTTGATTTGGCTGTGAAATGAAGAAAAAAGCTTCCATTTTCTTTCTCATTTTGATCTTTTCTTTTCTCTATTTATTTAATGATTATTTTGATCCTTTTTTGCATGATATCTTGTGATTGGATTTTGTTATCATTGAGAGATCACCAACATGATATCTTCATGAATGTTACAAAAGAAACTTCAAAAATTTAGGTATATATGTAGCAAGATATTAGATATCACAATTTACAAAATGAAAATGATATTGCTCTTTGAAGTGGATAGCATCTCATCTCCAGATTCTTGAATATCATGAATGAAGAGACTATCACATAAATCTGATTATTAGTTCTCTTTTTGTTGAAGAACCTATCATTGCAATATTGTAGGAAAATGAAAAATGTTGATGCATAAAATGAATCCAAAATAACTGTTATGTTATGAGAAAACATATAGAAATTGAAGAGAGATATTAAGTTAATGCAAGAGAGAACATGCAAATATCATATTACTGGCCATGAATTACTATCAGGAAAATATATACAATTCTACCTTTAGTTGCATGCATTAACATGGAATAATTATATTTATATAACCTCGAAAATACTATGTTTTTTTTTAAAAAGACCGATCAAGAATACTATGTTGAGTGAACATAGAATAACATACAAGGTCATTTTAATTATTTTGAGGGTCGTGTTAAGACAATAAAAAAAATTACAATTTCATCTCCATATTAAACTTTTCGCCGGCTTTAAAACTTGCAACGCTTGATGACAACGTGTTTGTCGACGTCTTCGTTCACTTGCTCTATATTTTACTCTTCATTTATTTCTTAGCCTCTCTTAGTCTTAATTTTTTCATTTACATTAATACACCTACTAAAAATTTGGCCCCTCCTCAATTAAGGGATTTGTGCATTTGCATATCTCGCAAAAAAAAATATAATCTTATTCCCATGATCACAGGTATGGTTCATCATGACAACCAGTTTGTATGTGCTGGGTATGAGTTCGGATATAATATTATTATTGGGTCAGTTAAATATCATGCGGAAATATAGGAACCCTACTGGCGCGGCTACGGAAGTCAGCCGCCAAATTCAATGTGCGCCTCCGGCAAGGTCCAACTCCAGATCATCTCCTAGTGATGGTTGGGTCCTCTACGTTGGCAATCTGCCATCTAACATCACGGCTGGGTGGCTTAGGGGTATTTTCAGCCGTCACGTGGACGTCGTGTCCTGCTTTGTTTCTAGGAACCCTAACTCCAGAGGTGAGCGATTTGGTTTTGTCTCAATAGTCAGCAGGGCCGAGGCCGAGGGAGTTCGTGGTATTCTGAATGGAGTTTCGCTTCTGCACTGGAGATTGCGAGTCGATTGGGCTTAGCATTCAGCTTTCTTACCAAAACCTCCGAAACCCAATCGTGCTAGGGTTCCGAGCATGGTCGAGGCTAAAGAGAAAACTCCGGTGCGTAATCTGAAGATCAAGATACCACCGAAGGAACCAGCAAAGCCAAAGCCAATTCAACTTACTGGTTCAAAGTGTCTGCTCGAGAATTTCTGTTGGAGTGTACTCGCAGTAGCAAGGGAGGATCTCCCGAAAACACAATTGCAGGCTGCGATTAAGGCGGAAGGATTTGAGGAAATTTCTTTATTCCAGTTATCCGCACGAACTTTCGTGATTTCCTTCGCTGATAAGGAGTCCTTGACTGTCATGCAAAATTCTAATTGATCTTGGTTGTCAACCTGGTTTGTTGCTTTTTACGATTGGTCTCATCTGAAAAAACAGGGTGGTCGATTTGTATGGGTTTCGATTACAGGTCTACCTTTTCAGTCATGGTCGGAGGAATCTATTCATGCGATTCTAAGACAATTGGGAAGTGTCATATGCATTCATCCATCATTTGCCTTGAAGGATGATCTCGAAGATATCCAAGTGTTAATTCATACTAATGTGTTAGGCTCCATCAAAGAAGAAATTAAGGTGGATATTGGGAAGTTGTTCTCAGTTAGGGTGAAGGAATGTCGAGGGCTCGACATCAAACCTTTTCCGTCACCAGCGCAATTCAATGAGGTGGCCGCAACACCTTCCTCTACCCCTGGTACCCCTGGTAGTAACGTCTCGCATAACGAACTGGACCCTGACCACATCATTGAACCTGGGCTTGAGCACAAACAACCCGGGGATCAAACTAGGCCGTCTTTGGAAGAGAGGCCCACACTGGCCCATGTAACTTCTCATGCAAACCCTAACGTAGTGAATAATGCAACTACCACTCCAAACTGTAATTCAGGAATTATTGCTAATAGTCCAGTATCATCAGAAGCTACTGTCTCAGGTAACCTTCCCTTACTTTCACATACGCCAGCACGTCTTGGCCGGCTGGTAGTGCGTCCTAAGCCCTCAACCGCCCCGAAATCTCGTGCTCCGCGGTCGAGATCGTCTTCATCACAAATCAGGGAATTGTCTCCGTCCAGAGCATCCAACATTATATGGAATCTGTGCAAGGAACTGGGCATTAAACCAAAAGGTTCAGAGGTTGATTTTGTTAGTCGGCTCCGAGTAGAGGGGGCTGAACCTCCTGGAAAGTAATCACCTTATCATTTGACGTCGGCTTCTCCAATGGGTCTTCTTTCTTGGAACATTCGGGGATGCGCGGCGTCGAATAAAAGGGACAAACTTAAGTCCCTTATTCGTTCTTTGAAACCTTCAGTAGTTTTTATTCAAGAAAGCAAAGCACAATTATTCTCTTCTTTTGATTGCCAAAGTGTCTGGCCTAATCCGGATGTACGTTACTGCTTCTCCCCATCGTCCGGCCGATCGGGGGGTCTTATTAGCTTCTAGGACTCATCTGCATTCTCTCTTCACTCGAGTTTTATCGAGCAGAATTTTGTAGCAATTCTAGGGTCTTGGTCGCTTTTTCAATGTGAATGTTGCCTTATCAATGTTTATGCGCCTCAGTCATCG
Organism: Pelargonium nanum; assembly: GCA_036897485.1. Classification (NCBI taxonomy): domain Eukaryota; kingdom Viridiplantae; phylum Streptophyta; class Magnoliopsida; order Geraniales; family Geraniaceae; genus Pelargonium; species Pelargonium nanum. Next base: position 10,075 of record JAYMTF010000709.1, on the reverse strand, counting down.
CATGAGAAATTAGCTTTATGGAATCGCCTTCGGACTTTTATATCGGAATCCTCTCTTCCTTGCATTGTCGCCGGAGACTTCAATTCGATTTGCTCTTCATCAGAACGTTCCTCGGGTCTTTTTGATATCACGAGTTCGGGGGACTTCCTCTCTTTTATTAATGACGCCTCGCTTCTTGATTTACCTTTGCGAGGTCGGTTATATACTTGGTATGGTCCCAATGTCGCGAGTCGGATTGATCGGGTTCTAATCTCTTCTAATTGGCCTTCCTCTATTCACGACCTATCTCTATCGGGACTCCCAAGGGGATGCTCTGATCATTGTCCCATTATGGTATCTGTGGATACGGCGAATTGGGGTCCGAAACCTTTCCGTTTTTTGAATTGCTGGATTAGCCACCCGAATTTTATTAATACTGTCAGGTTGGCTTGGGATTCTTTTGTTGTTGAGGGACAACCTTGCTATCGGTTGTGGAAAAAAATGAGCTTGCTTAAATCAGTCTTGAAAAGATGGAACAAAGACGTATTTGGTAAACTAGAGAAAGTAGTCGAGGACTTGGAGTTCAAAATCAATATTCTGGACTTAGTTGCCGAAAATGGAACTTTGTCGCAAGTGGAGGACGCCTTGCGGGCCTCGCTGATCGCTGATCTTCACAACCGGTCCAAGGACCTATCGGCTCTGTGGAGGCAAAAATCAAGATTCAAGTGGCTCAATGATGGAGATAAAAATACGAGCTTCTTTCACAAATTAGCTTCGTACCGTCATTCGAAAAATAAACTATCTGGTATCAATCATATGGGACATTGGATCACAGAACCTAATGATATTAAAGAGGCGGCCAGAACTTATTTCCGAGATAGGCTATCTTGCTCTAATCTGGATAGGCCGATTCTCGAGTCTGAGGACTTCAAGCGGCTTTCTGAGCTAGCTAGTGCTGATATTGAGAGACCTTTTTCATTATCTGAGCTTCGCGATGCGGTGTTTAGCTGTGATGGATCTCGGGCCCCGGGACCGGATGGATTTACTATGCATTTTTTTCATGTGTGTTGGGATATTGTGAAGTCGGATCTTTTAGCTTTCGTGCAGAGTTTCTTCTCTAATGCGAAATTTGGCAAAGGTCTCAACTCGGCATTCATAGTTTTAATCCCGAAAACGCAATCGCCTTTGGGATTTAATGACTACAGACCTATTAGTCTCGTCTCTTCGGTTTATAAGATTGTTTCGAAGATGCTCTCGCGTCGGTTAAAGCCTCACATCGGGTTATTGATTAGCGATGTCCAGAGTGCTTTCGTTAAGGATAGGCAAATTCTTGATAGTATATTGGTTGCGGGCAAACTCATCCATCATGCTAAGATTACTAATCAAGCAGCGGTTCTTCTTAAGCTTGATTTCAAACAAGCTTTTGATCGTATAGACTGGTCTTTTCTTGATCACTGTCTTCTTCGTATGGGCTTTGGTAATCGGTTTCGGGGATGGATCCAAAGTTGTCTTGCTTCTTCAGTTTCGGTTCTTATTAATGGCTCTCCTTCGCCTGATTTTTTGACGTCTCAGGGGGTCAAGCAAGGTTGTCCGTTGTCCTCGTTTTTTTTTTATCATTGTTGCGGAAGCCCTCAACATTATGCTTTTAATTGCGGAGCGTAGGAATTGGATTCGGGGTATTTCAATCAGCTCTTGTTCGGTCTCTCATTTGCAATTCGCGGATGACACAGTGCTCTTTCTGGATGTTGCAAACTCTCAGACTTCGATTACATATATTCAGGTGGTGTTGAATGGTTTTGAGCTAGTGTCGGGGCTAGAAATTAATTTTTCTAAATCGCGATTGATTGGGATTAACATTGATCATGGTCGGTCCTTAGCGTTGGCGGAGGTCCTTGGCTGCAAGTCTGATTCATTGCCCATTAATTATTTGGGATTCCAATTGGGAGCAAGTCCGAAACGATCTTCTTCTTGGGCCGGGATTGTGGAACATTTTCGCAAAAGACTGGTTTTATGGCAAACCCGATATCTTTCATTTGGATGCCGTATAACTTTAATTCAATCAGCTCTATCTACGCTACCTTTGTATTATATGTCTCTCTATAGGGCTCCAAAGTCGGTAATCAATTCTTTGGAGGCCATTGAGCGTCGTTTTTTATGGTCGAGCTCGGCATCGAGAAGAGGAATGACAAAGGTGAGTTGGTCGATAGTAACTCGTCGTCGGATTCATGGTGGGCTTGGTATACGCCAACTCGAATTAGCAAATATCAGCCTCCGAGCGAAATGGTGGTGGAAATTCTCCGCACAAACCGACTCTCTTTGGAAGCGTATTCTCTGTGCTAAGTATGGTTGGGAACTCTCCGATTGGTCCTTCGAGGGCCTCAATCCTCCCGCCCCTCACCTGTTATCCGTCAACTTCTCAACATTCAGCACTTACCGGGGTTCACGGGCATGGTAGGTCGCAACAGTTTCCGTTGGGTGCTCGGGTCTGGAAGATTGGTTAAGTTTTGGCTTGATCTTTGGGTCGGGGACACTCCTTTGGCGTTGGGTTTTCCTCGTCTTTTCGCTTTGTGCCTGGACAAGTCAGTCACAGTGGAGATGGTTCTCTTTTCTCGGCCATGCAGTGCCCGTTCTTTGAATCTCCGTCGCGAGCTTAGAGGCTGGGAAGTTGACAGCCTGCAGCAGCTTAATGCACTGCTATCCGCGATCCAGCTTCGACATGGGGTTCAGGACAGATTGAGTTGGCAGAGGTCGCGATCAGGGAACTTCTCATCCAAAGCAGCTTTTTTATGTTTATATTCTAGGCTTCCCCACGCGAGATTTGCTAGTTCGAAACTCATTTGGAATGCCGGGATTCCTTCGAAAATACAAAGCTTTGCTTGGCTGGCTGCTGTGAATAGCATCCCTTGTTTGAGCTTTCTCCAATTTCGCAAGGCGATTCCAGCCACTCTTTCCGTGACTTGCCGGATCTGTGGTATGTTTCCAGAAACTTGTTCTCACCTTCTTCTACATTGTGATTGGGCATATCAAGTTTGGGGAGGTGTTTACAACTGGTGGTCGTGTTGTTCGGTCGCTCCGGCTTCGTGCTATGGTATGCTAAGCTCGTGGTCCTCCATCTTCTCGGGTAATCAAATCTCTCGCAAAGTTTGGAATGGTCTATGTGGGTCATTTGGTTAGCTCGGAATTCATTAGTGTTCGATGACACCTATCCAGTTTTATTCGAGACGCTCAACCGTGTAAAGCTGCTTAGCTTCTCTCTAATTCGCTGTGTGCTTACCTCGGCAGCTCCGGATGCTAATTTGTCCTTGGGTCTTTGGTGCAATGATCCGGTTTTGGCTCTAGAGAATATTGTGTAATTTGCTTTGCTTATTTTGTGATCTTTCGTGTACTTTTATTTTCTTACCCTTCTCGGGTTTTTCGAAATAAAAGTTATTGCTTGCTTATAAAAAAAATATAATATTATTATTGAATGATATTTGTAAATCCCTTTTCTAATTATATTGTTTGATTATCGACTATAAGTTTCTCTGATAATTTTTTTTAATAAGTTTCTGAATTTATAATTTGATTGAGTATCTTTTTTAGTATTGTTATTTTAAAAAAGAATCACCTTGTTGTGTTTTCTTTATTGCGAAATTTGATATCTTTATATATCATCTTGAAGACAAGAGGAAATTTTCAAATAAGTTGTTATAGTATGAATGCCATATATCTAATTAAGTAGATAGTATCTGTAATCGTTTTCATTCAATTTACCACAATAAACAATGTGTGTTTTTGCTTTCATAATGCTTTGAAAATTTCCACATAGTATATCCACATCTTCTAGCTTATAATCTAAATATATACATGAGTATTGTAATTTTAGGTCAATGTTACATTTTCTAGGAAAATGTCAACTATTATTCAATCAATTCTTTGCTAGAAAGTCTATCAAGAGCTACTTGTTTAGGAAACTGTTTTATTAAATTAAAATGAAAATTGTTAATCTGATCTACTAAACTCAAGCAATTCCTTATAGTGAGCCTAAAATTAGATTTCTCCGTTGCTCATGAACGTACGACTTCTAAAGTGTACGTACAACTCAATATTGACTCAGGATCATCTTTTATCTTTCATCCAATTTATGTCTCTTTGAATAACGATCACTTCAATCCCCTTGGCTCCACTGTGCCTGACATCCTCTCCTCTACCTCCTTACACATTGCAACCCCGCCCATCTCGGAGTGCCCCGAGCCTCGAAACAAGTCTCATCGTAACAAGTCAATATTAAATTGATTTAATGAAGTATAATATGTCATTAATTTAACTATGAATTTCTTAATACTAATAAGAAAGAGTGTGAGATTTAAAGTTATAAATTATTTGATAATTTAAATTAAACTATATGGACAATAATGTTATGACATCTTATTCAAAAAATCCACTCACACCACAGCTCTAAATCAAACTACTCTTAGCTTAGATATTTCTTATTACACTACATATATTTGCGTAAGAAAATGCTTATTATAATCGTTAGTCTCTAAAATATACATAGAGAGAGCTTTCTACAACTTGAATATTTATTTGTCGACATATATATATAGTTCATATTAACTTTTCAATTACAGATAGATTTTGGTTTTTTTGAGACCATAATCAATTTGCATATGAGTTGTGTAATAAGTGAAATATATTTGCCGCGTATGGTTCAATGATTGATTTTTATGTTACGGACAATAAATATGTTTTGTTTGGATGTAGGTAGGTATGTGGAGGTGGAGTCGACCAACACAACAAAATAAAGCAGCTCATATGTCATCTCTCAGCCTCACACCCAATTCTGGTTGAGACCTTGTTGTAGAAGTTGCCGTTATGTTTCATTAATTATTGGAAATGCAGTGGTCAACGTAAGCAACCGTGTTTCTTGGTTAACTGGATCAACATATTCTACGTACTATATTTGTACGTGTATAATGATCCTCATGTGTTCCAACACACCGACGTACCCTTCTCTCTTTTATTAATCTTCACTTTCTCTGTTTTCATAACTATAAAGCTTCAAACTCACACATATACTATTATAACTTTATTCACTCTAATGAAAGGTCTCGAACCCGAGCCCTCGAGTTTGAACTCAAGTTGTGTTATCGTTTGGCCAAGTGGGCGGTGGCAAAAAAAGATATTTATATTTAAAGAAAATGAGTTTTTAAGGGGTAAGAAATTTAATAGCTTGTTACTGGTTGGCTGCATTTCATATTAACTAGTACTAAGCACATTGGTCATTGCACTTTTCTACGTGTTCGTCTAAACATTCTCACATATTGTCTCGTAAGAGTTTGGAACTAGTTGCTAACCTCAACATAACTAAACTCATCATATATCTTTCTTATGACATCATTGATGACATCTACAAATATCACGTATTCATAACAATACTTTAATTTAGTAGTATATTTTTTGCTTACGTACAATAAGGATGTATCAAGATCAATTTTGCGGGCATATCATTATCATACTTCACTATTGAATTTTATGAGTACGCATATACGTCGTTACTTTACTAAAAGGTTTACATATGAGTCCTCATATCAGTATGTTTCCATTAAAAGAGTAGAAAGCAAATCAATTGAACCAATATTCTAGACATTTATCACATCATGGAAACAAAAAATATATTATTCCTCACAAAATGTTATGTTGGTATTTATTTTGAAAAAAAAAAAAAAAAACTACTTCCAAAGAGACTCTTTTGTATTTACACCTCCATAAAAATAAGTCTAATTAGTCCTACGTTGAATTTAGAGCCCAGTTAAAGCCCAGCTAGGATGAGCACTGAAATTAGAGGCCCTAAACGGCCCACACAGATCCAGTAAGTATCGCACGTGACCACTGCAAGTGTGAGTGTGATACAAAGTCAACATTGGCTACACCCAAAAAAGCTGATAAGACCTCTAAAAGTCCAAATTACATCTATGTGCACTTTCTGTTTGGGGAACATCTCACATCTCACCATTCCCATTTCACCCAAATCTCTAACATTTTTTTCAAAATCGTTATTTTGAAAAGCCAATAAGATTTTGTTCCTTGATAGTGTAGCTATATCAATTCAAGATTTCCCATTATTATTATTTTACAATCTCTACCTTTTATTGTAAAGTTAAGGAAATCAAATATCACTTATCCTTTCCCCCACTCATATAAATCAAAATTTGGGTGTGTCGGTGTTCGTCTGCTACACAATTTGATATAAATACAATGCATTTTTGACATAAAAACGACACGTTTAACATGATAACATAACCAGTACATTCTGTGTATGTGACAACGTGACTAATTAATCGTCATGCGGGTTCTAGAAGTCTAATTCGAATACAACACGATATGAAATTTGTGTGTCATGTTACGAGACAAATTGTCAACATCATAGCGCAAAACACACTATAATATCTGGCTATACAAAAACTATCATCTTTGAAAACTAATTAAACTCTTCAAACTTCTTGATTGATAGAATATTTTCATATATTCTCTAAACATGTTTTAGTTTGGACATGTGGCTTGATTGTATAAATTTTCTTGCGACAAAGTTCAGATGCATCAATCTCTATTTCAGAGGGTACACATGATTCTACATTGATTAAATGTGAAAATCCCAATTAATAAATCAATTAACTTCCTTTAAGATTCAGTGACTCCAAAAAATGGAATTTACCAAAATCGGCATAGATTAGTACGTTTGGTAATTACAAGTTACACCATGTGACAATAAGCTTTTTTTAATGTCTCTGTGCAGAGACTACAGCTCTAGTAAGCAAAAACGGCAAAACCGTTTTCACACCAAATCTACAAAACACGTTCCTGAGCTTCTCCGAGTATGGAAGAAGAAGAAGACGACGAATCTGCACAATTAATGTCTCTGAGCTTTTGTTTACAGAGTTTTGATGCTAAAATGATATTAAGACAAGCTCATCGACGACCTGTCGTAGCAATTGGTCGACGATTTGACCTCCAATCTCTACACACACGTCTTCAATTTCTTCATTCACTGACCACTTTGACTCTTCTACGTCTTCCTCTGCTAATCTGCAGAGCTTGCTCCTCAGCTCCATTAAATACTCTGTTTCTTGACACGCGAATCCACTGTCAGCGTTCTTGATTATTGCTTCTTCAACAACTGGAATGTGGGTGGGAAGTGGGAATTTGTATTCGCTGTCTGTGATTTTCTCCGACCATTTCGATTTCTTTTCCGGGTCCGGAAATGAATCTTCTGAGAAAAAGAAAATTTCAAGAAACACAAAGTTAACACAATGATCACCAAGAACGCAACTTTAATTTCAAGAAACTAATCAAATTCGAACCTGAAAATAATGTTTCGCTGAGGTCAAGAACAGAGACCGGACTTGAATCAACAGAGCTACTACACTGGTCCTGCTCTGTTTTCTTCACTGAGAAATCACGGTGATTCCTTTTCTTTTTGATCGGTTCCAGTTCAATTACTGAATCTTTTCGGTTCACCAGCTTCGTTGGAGCTTTGGGCTTTGTGGGTGGACGAGGTTTTCTGGAAATATCCTTCTTGCTTGGCGTGACAAAGCTCAAATCTTTACCACCTCCATTGCAGCTACCTCGAACAGAGACCCTCCTTGGCTCGTCCTTTAACTTGGAAACCTTCTCCTTCTTCACAACCGCTTTAGCTCTCACGTGCTTGCTCTGCTTCAAAATCTGCGAACCCGCCTCCGATTTCTTTGGTTTGGATCGAACCTTCTTTTTCTCAGCAACATTGTCCAAGTACAGAACAAAAACCTCGTTTGGTCGCGACAACGGTGCCGTTGTCGCGACTTCGCGGAACGACACCGAGCTCCGGACCCGACGATGCTGTTGCTGCGACTGAGCAAAATCGAACTTCAACATGTAATCCATGAAATTCACAGACCTACTTCGCGAGACTGAATCTGGGCCGCTTGGAACCCGATTGATACTAGAATCCGGCAGCGATTCCAGACCCATCAGCCTCGCCACAACTCCCGGAGTACTCGCCGGAGCTTGAATTGGTTTAGCCTCTGTTTTTGTATCTTTCACAAGATCGAGACTGTTTGGCTTCGATTCAGCAACGTCGTCGGAGGGGTGAGTTGGGAGGCCATCTTTGCAGAGAATCCGGCGTAAGATGCCGGAGAAGCAACCGGAACCGGCGTTGTGGTGGTGCGGAGTAGCCATTGTTTTGAAGCTAGAAAACAGAGACAGAGGGAGAGAAACAGAGTATAGAGTAAATGGGAAGAGAAAGCAGAGTGGAGGGAACTGTGAAATGTGGAGTGATGGAGTGAGCTTTTGAAGGAGTAAAAATTGTGAGGACAATTTAAAAAACAAATAGTTATTGGGATTAAAAGAACAGTGTGGTTTGGATTTGGGAATTATGAAAAAATAGTGAAAGATGATTGATAGAGGTGTGGGTTGATTGGATTTGGAAATGATGATTATCATATATATTTGTTGGTGGTTGCATTCACATTACAGAGAAGAAAACTGCAAGATTCACGCGGGACGTAGTAGAGTAGGGTCGTCTCCGGATCCATTGTTAGGTTGGCTGTACGGTTTATGTAGTTTAATCAATTCGAGACAAAATTAGGTGTGGATGGATTCGAAACAAGAAAATTAGCACACACTAAATGCACATAACGAATCAGAGTATCTTGACAAGAGGCCGAGTAGATCGAGCTGATACAAACAAAACTACCAACAAAACATAATAAACTAGTACATACTAAATCAACATAACGTATGTCGGGAATTTCTCGACAAGAAGCTGAGTAGATTGAGCTTATACAAACAAAACTATCAAGAGAACATAATAAGGTCTAGCAAAGATTGGTTAGCCAACTGAGGCCAGCCAAGGCTATTTAAATAGTCCAAGCTTGCTGAAACGAGGAAAGCCCATTAGGTCGGAACAGACCCACGTGGACGAGTATGACTAGGCCATAAAAGCCCAGGAAAGCTACTCGAGCATGCCCATCAAAACGAGAACCGCCATGTGCATACACGTATGTCAATCACTCAATCATACTTCAGAAATAACTTCTAATTAGACTCGTTACAATTGATCTTGAGTCGAATTTAAGTATGTTTTTAAAATACATGATTAACTTTAATTAAAATACCTAGATATAATGTACTTTGAACTTAATGAACAATTAATTTTTGCTATAACACTCAAAACTTGGTGGTAAGAATCCAACTCATAAAGTATGGCAATTGCATGGAGTGAAATTTTGAATCTTTATTTCAGAAATTTGAAAAGTTGTGAGTATGGAGTAGTGAGTGCGATTAGTTGAGTTGATATGATAGTGGCTGCAACACAAGGGTTGGTCATTGGTCTAATAATGTGCTGGTTATGGGTCCCATTTTGCAGGAATTTTCAAATTTTGGAATGTGGTGTGTGGGTCCATAAATAATATCTGTATCAGCAATTATTATTGTTATTTTGTAGTTCACTTCACTGGATGTTCCTTTGTGTTTCAATAAACTAAACAAATATTGTACGACTAGTCGTACCAAATTCTTGGGCTTATCATCAACTAGTGTGTATGGTTATGTATATATGTATATGTATGTGCCGTAGTTGTTGACTTTGAATCCTTCTGTTCTATTCCCATCTGTCGACTCTGACCCTGACTCTATATTTGGTCACGTGACTCACGTGTAGCCTGAGCCAGATCTATGTAAGGTTCCTGATTTTAATTTATTCTATAAATGGTGGTTAACTTGCTCAAAACCGGCCTGACAAATAATTTGGGCCAATAAGCTGGGCTTAGCTGACAAATGATTTGGGCCAATACAAGGGAGATACGGGCTGTGTTACTTAGGGATTGTTTGGAAACACAACTCAAGAGCCAAAAGTAACTTTTAAGAGTAATAGCTCATGTTTGCTAATTTTTTTTTTGTAAAAGCAAACAAAATTTGAGGTCCTATTAGTACTTTATCCGTTTCAAAATAAATGTCTTGCTTTTATTTTTTCTAAAGTTAGGTATGCATGAATAATTAAGTGTCTATAAATAAGTTAGTTAATACTCCCTCCGTCCCAAAATGAGCGTCCTGTTTGTCTAATTTTTTTGTCCCAAAATGA
>JAYMTF010000708.1:0-31341 GCA_036897485.1 Pelargonium nanum | reverse complement strand
ATTTTAGACTTGATTCGGCTCGATTACACCCCTACATGCAAAGACATGACATGTAGAGTATACAATGAATATTGTGAAAGAAGGAGGGCGTAACGAGGCATGTTAAAGTATAAAATGAACATTAGGAAAGAAGGAGGGTGTGTTACAGTATAAACAAATATTAAGAAAGAAAAAATTGTGATGACTTTCATATACGATGGGAAGCTCCAACCGCTAACATGATCTATTATGTTTCATATAGTGTCTATAAGAAAAGACACTCATATATCGTTTGGCCAAAGTCATTATCGTAAACTGAAATTATTTATCATTATAATTCGAACGAGAAAAAAAAGCAGTTGTCACAGTCAACAGAACAAGGGTTCTATGCTTCAATGGATGCCAATTGATATAAAAATCTAACCATATATTAAAGTAAGGAGATTGTTATAATCAAACAAGGTATATAAGCAATCGTTGAAATTGAACAATAAACCACCCCAAAAATTGTTTGTCAAGTTCTGTCATTTCTAGTTGTGAACACTCCAAGTGACAGGTCAAGCAAATCTAGCTAGTCTTTTCTTGGTGGTACATTAAATATTGTAATTATTAACACGAATAAAATAATTAATGTGGTCCAAAAACTTTCCAAATCCTCATATTCTTCACAGTAGTAGTATATTTATACATTTTTAGTAATAAATCTAGTATTAATATAAGAAAATAAAAATAATTGAGCATACTGGGTTGACTTTAATTTGTACCTACCAAATGAAACGAACAAATAAAGCAAAAAGATTTGGAATTTAGTGCTTTTGAGAAGAAGAAGAAGCCATTTTGTCTGGTTTGTAAAGTTTTCCACAATCAGCAGCACACGCTTGCTTAATACTACAATACACTTCAATATTTAATTATAATCCTACATGCAAACCCTACCATATACTTCATCAATTCACTTTCACCTAAAACACATAAACAATTAAACATATTATTATTAGTATGGTTTTGCAAGCATTTGTGACCTTCTACTTTTACTTATAAGTTAAAATTCTTCTAACTAAATATGAAATTTTGAATTTCACATTACAAAGATGTCACTAAAATATATATATATATATTTTAAATTCTAGCCTTTCTCTTTCACTGTCAAATTTCAAATTTTAAATCTAGAAAATACAATTGTGATAAAATTCAATAGAGAATTCTTTTTCACTTATTCTTAGTCTTGGTTTGTCTCAAATCTAGAGTAATCAAGAACGTTGTTTTACAATAATAAAAAGTGTTCTTTATGAATGAATATATATAGTTTTATAAACTACATTTAATAATAGTACTCACAAAAAACTCCGACCTTTATGAGAACTCGTGAGTTCAAATCTCAATATTGAATTTAACGCGATGAGATTATAACAGGTAAAAAAAATGTTAATTATCTAATACTATAGCTCAATCGATAAAAAAAAAATCAGAGTCAATAAACAATAAATTATTAGACTAAAAAACTGTTAATATTGTTTTGAGAAAGTGAACAATGACCACATATAATATAATACTAGCTTGAATTGAGTGCTTTATTTCAAATATAAAAAACATTATTATAATCGGTGCATGTGATGAAGTTGCATGAAGATTGAAGAAAGTGGAAAAGTCAAGAGGCTAAAAAGAAATATAGATATAAACAGCAGTAGTATATAATATGGAGAATATTGATAGTAATAAAAAATGTGGAAGACGAAAAAATAGAAAAGTAGGTACGTAAGAGGAGACAAAGTGGTTGCATTGATTGATTTGCATGAAAACGGAATGGGACAATTACATGTAGCAATTTACATATATATGATAATCACCAGAACCTGTCCCACATTGTCATCTACACCTTTCAATCAACTATGCTGCTTATTAGTTTCACCCATATTTCTCTAACCGTTTGGCATAGCATGTAACAGACTATGGTTGTCCCATGATGTTTCATCGTTGTTGTTGTTGAACGAGTAACATAGTATGTTTCAAATATCATACAAAATAATGTTTAACATATTGTACATAACATTTTGTAATTTTTGTAACTAACAGCGTTACTTTCACCTAAATTTCACACCCACGCCAATAAAACATTTTTTATCAATTGAGCTACACAAAAAGGGGATAACTCTTCCCTATAAACCCAAATAATTCACCTCAAACTGCATGCAGGGAGACTTGAACCTGAAAATTTTAAGAAAATTCGAAACGCTTAATCCGTTTGCCCCAATCTGTTTCTATCACGCCAACAAAACCTTTAATTCCTGGACAATGTAGATTGATAAGAACAATAATTGAGTGACCGATGGGAAGCATAAATTGTTTTAGTTTGTCAGCAATTATTGTGGGTACATGTAGGTGGAGAGTGGAACCAAATTTCCATATTAATTAACGCATTAACATGTCATTTTCATATTCAAATTCAATCCAAGGAAATGCAATTGCACAATATGATGATGTGGCTTCTGACATTCTTCCAAATATCATGTGAAATAAACCCATAATTATATTTTCTGGGAAATTATTAATAAGAAAGTGGAACGAAAATGCTTGTGTAACATGCATGTGTCGATTATATTGTGCATTGTTTATAATGTAGAGTTTATTCTCAGTTATATTCAAAACTATTTCTAATATTCGAGTGTTGCCAAATATGCCGAAATAGGTGTGTTCGTGTGTATGATGTGACGAGGCAACACAAAGAGAAGAGATAAATTAATTAAATAATTTAAATAATTAGTACGTAATTAATGAATTATAATGAATACCAGATGTGCACGCAACGCAATTGCTCACCACCAACACACTGACCTGACCTGGATCGTGTTTATGTTTATCAGTGGGTCCCACTGACCCACCCGACCCGACCCCTCAATCGCCTCAGGAGAGATCTGTGCACTGTGTCTGCGACTGCGCTCTCCACCTCCTTCCTTTTTGTCTCCCTCTCTGGGTCCCACGTCCCCACCACTCTGTGGGTCCCGCTCACGCCTGACCCTCCTTTTTCCCGTCGCCTTCCGTTAGTTAATGTAACGCCATGTGACGTCACTACAGCCCATTTCTATTTGAAATCCCTATGTTGCCCTCCACTTTTGTCTATTTTTACATTTTTACTTCGGTTTATTATTAACCTCTTTTTATTCTCCCTATTTCTCAATTTTGTCAACCTTTTATGCAAAGAGAGCTTGTATCATCTTAGACTTTTTATTTTTTATCACTAAATATTGTTATTATTTATATAAGTTTCACCACAAATCTCAAAGGTTTGGTAAAAATGTATTTGGAGAACACATGTCAAGTTGTGTCCAAATAAATTAATGTATGATTAGTATATAAATATTACATATATGTACCTTTTTCGTAGTTGATTACTCATTTCCTAAAACTATGTGTATCCAATGTATTAGGTCTACATTTGTTCCCACTATAATTTGAATGAAGTACACCTTGGAAGTGCCCTAATGGAAATAATTGGAGAAATTAAACTAATTCTTTATAGTAAAAAATATTTTCGTTTGTGACGGAAATGCGCTTTAATTTATGATACATATGACAATTTACGATCGATCAATATGTAATGTTTTATAGTTTTTCTGTCATAATTATTTTATTGCTAATTCCATTATAATTTTGCATTAATTTTGTGACGGTGGCATTTCCTAGCATTATCTCACAAGTTTATAATTGCGACAAAATTCTATCACTAAAGTTCGTGCTTTTTCATTTCATAAAATCCACGTAAAATTGTGAGGAAATCATTTGTGATGACCATTATGTCTAATTTTTGCAACGAAAATGTGTCTCTTCACAAAATAAATATTTTCTTATAGTGATATTCTTATACAAAAATAATTAAAAAAAAGTTGTGAACTTCCTCTCAAAAAAAAGTTGTGAAATCTTAAATCAAAATGAGAGTTATCTACTATGTAACTCAATCATTAAGGCAAATGGTTTTCTTAGATTTTTATTTATTAAATTGAAGATTTTCGAATGAATGGTGAATGCATTGTTATCTATTTATGCGCGTATTTAATTTATATTATATTCTTTTGAATGACAATTAAAAATATACCTTTCACTTCTAATAATTGTTGTTTAATCAATTGAATGTTCACAAAATCTAAACTATATGTTTCTATAAGTCAAATACAAAATATTCTGTCAAATACATACCACTATTATTCTTTTTTAATTATTTTATATGCTCATTTGTCAAACAAGATAACGAAAAAAAAAACTACTATATACAAAAGAGTTCAAACTTAAGAACTTATATTTAACCAATTAAAACTACTTCGATTTAAATTAATTATTCACCGCGAACAATAAGGATGTCAATGATGCTATAAAATCCGCTGGCTTTAATGAGTTTCCTAAAACGTGAAAGCCAATAATCAAATTAACTCCATTGACTGTTCATGGGTCACAAGTTTACACACGTGTCAACTCTTGTTTGAAAATTAAAATTAAAAATGTACAAAATCCACCTATTGTTATCAACTTTCTGTACTAGCCTAGGTCGGTCACATGCTAATAATTAAATAGTACGACTATAATTTAAAGTAATAACTACTCATATTATATAGTAATTACTATAGTAATGAAATATAAAAATATATGAGCAATTTTTTGTAGAGTAGGTCAATTGTACATGGAAATGAGTTCTCGTTAAATTTTACTATATCTGTCACAATTAGTCGGAGAGAGCGAAACCACTCGTCGGATCCTAAATTTTAATGAAGTGTCATTATATTATTGGTTAGCTGAAGCCATTTATTTGGATTAAACTCAATGATTTTATATCGATGTTTGAGTATAGATTATTGTCTCGTTAAAGAAGATGTCACATAAATATGAATGACTTGAGTAAGTTGTTTGGGAAACTAAAAGAGTCATACTCGTGCAAAACTTTTTAAGAAGTTGATTTTTGATGATGCATGGCTTTAGATTTTTTTTTTTGCCTCCTTTCAAAAGAGAGAATTTGAATTTAAAAATTTTCTCCATTAAAATGAATATTGAGTCGGCTTGATTTATTGATAAGACCGGCCTATATATACTATTCTATTATACACTTGTTTAGATGTTGTTTCTATAGATAAGATTGACCAATTTTTTTAATGAGCTCAACTAAATACAATATGTTGCATTATTAACATTAATATATCTCTAAAAAAACATTAATATAAATTACTCAGTTGGTGCATAAGTTTGTTTATGCTCGCACCCTTATTCATGATGAAATTATCAAACTGCCCTTACAAATAATATCTCAATAATTTATTTTTATTATATATTTAAAAGATGTGGACTATAATAGAGTTAAAATATTTAGAGAATGATAATCATGTTATAAAATATTCACTTGGCAAAATCTTTGAGATTCAATATGATAATTAGAAGGAAAAGGATACAATATCAATTAGAAAACAAATTCAGTTAAATCAATGTGTAGACGACACCTCAAGATTTATCTTTTATACCCGTTTGAATATAATTAAATTACGACTATTGAGATGAGATTTTCGGTACTCATTTTTTCGACATCAACATATAATAAAAGCAACGGTATTTGAATTGGCTTCAATTAAAAAACAAGTAGTTAAAATGGTTTTGACCGAAATTATCAAGATGAACCTATAATTAGAAGTTTGTTAATAAATCGTTATAAGAACTCTTATATATTCGAGAGGGAGAAGATAGTTTTGAACAATTCCAAGTGAATATCCACAATGTGTAGTAGTTTGAGAAGGACAATATGGTAATTTGGTGGTGTTGTAGGTGAAAAAGACTAAAATGTCCAAAAAGGGTAGTTTAGGCAATTGAAATTGACAGTACAGGGACAAAGAGGTAACTCAGAGGAAGCATTGAATTGTTTGTTCAGATATCAGAATTGAGAGGTCCCTCCCTCGCTATATAAACCAAAATTAAAACACAACTGAATCGAACGGTCAGAACCTCGTTCTTCGAAGATCAACGGCTCACGATCGAGCGCACGTATAAACGTGACGTCTACTCCATAGTAATGTCCCTCTTCTTCCTTATCATTTCTCTTTCTGTTTATTTTTATTTTCCTATTTATCTCTCTCTCTTTTTCGATTTTTTATTTTCTCTCTCGAATTTGAATTTATTTTTTTCCTCCATTTTTGTGGAATCTTCGAACTCGAAGAAGATCGGATCGAGCGCTAGAGCACTCGAGCCCTAGCCGAGAGAGCACGTTCTCGACAGGTTCGCGTCGTTGTCTCTGCACCAGTTCTCGTGTCACGCGGCTGATCCGTCGAGTTTCTGGTCGTGTCGCGGACGAGCCGTCGTCGTTTCGGTTCCTTAGAGTTGGTGGTTATGCGGAGACTCTTAGGAAACCGAGGAGGAGAGAGTTGAGGCAACTGTGACTCGGAACGAGTGTAGGTTTCGATCTGAGGTGAGATTTCATGGTGATTTTTGTGTGTGTGTGTTTTTTCCGAGTTTTTTGAATCTGTTGTGCGTGTTTGTTTATGGAAATCTGAAGAGAGAATAGAAAGGATCTTATATTTTGCCGAGATTGTTAAGTTTTTTTTTTTTTTTTGTGTGTGGAGAAAAATGGATCTAGAGAAACTTCTAGATTCGCTGTTGCTTGCATTTGAGACGAAAGCGAGAGTGAGATAGGGACGCAGAACATTTGTTTCTAGAGAGAGATGAGAGCTTCTTCGCGAAGAAGACGTGCCAATTGAGCCATATCGTTTTTTTTTTCTATTTAGTTTTGCACCGGCTGATTAGTTATCGGATCGTTGTTTTTTGTTCTACAGTCGCTGTATGGATCTTTCTCTCTCTCTCTCTCTACCCATTTTGTGATGGTGCATCTCTTTCTCTCTCTAAAAGAAGAGAAAGTGACGCCATTCTCGTCTACGATGACAATTTCGGCTGAATCAGTAAACAGTCGATTCGTCTCCTTTTTCTTGTTTGACCTCTCTCGCCGTAGTCGTGTTTTGGTTTGATAGCTTTCGTTAGAAGTCACTGTTTGATTATATCTGCATCGTTTTTTGACTCGTCGTGTCGGTTTCTCCAAGTGCAATATTGGCTGGATTATGAGAGAGAAAGAGCCTTTAATGGCCACCACTTTTTTTTTTTATGAAATCGGTAAATGAACCTTCGCTGAATCCCCTGTACATTTATCTCCTTCATTCATCACTTCAATGGCTTTTTTTAATACTATTAGTTACCATTTAATTAATATATTAATTGATGCTCTTGCTCACTACTTAAACAAAACCCTTATTTGTCCTTGCTACGCGGAATAAATATTTGATTTTGATTGGGATTTTTTTCTTTAAAAAAATTCTGTTTGTTGTTTTATTTTTCAGTGGAGAATTGAAACAAATGTCCTCTTCCAACTCTCCCTGCGCTGCGTGCAAATTTCTCAGGCGGAAATGTACTCAAGAATGTGTATTTGCACCGTATTTTCCACCGGATCAGCCACAGAAATTTGCAAACGTACACAAGGTGTTCGGTGCAAGCAATGTGGCTAAGCTTCTCAACGAGCTTAACGCTGCTCAGCGGGAAGACGCAGTTAACTCGCTAGCTTATGAAGCTGAGGCTCGTCTCCATGACCCGGTTTATGGCTGCGTGGGTCTGATCTCACTCCTACAGCATAAGCTCAAGCAGCTCCAGGGTGATCTCTACAATGCCAAGAAAGATCTAGCTCAGTACATTGGTCCCTCGGCATTGCTTCCAATTCTGCAACCGTCTGGATATTTGCCCCAGCAGCATCCCGGTAACCCGTCTTCTTCCTCTGTGATTCCCTACAACATGCCGCCTATGATGGGTATTCCAACTGGGTCACCCCATGGTGGGCAGTTGGTGATACGTGAGCCTCAGACTCAGCATCAGCACCAACATCATCAGCAGCAAATATATGAGGCTCAGCAGTTGGCAGCTGCAGTGGCAGCCAGAGAGCAACAAGACATGTTCAGGTCTTTTGACCAGCATCCGCAGCAGCAACAGGAGCTCGTGAGGTATAATAACAACGGGTACGACGTGGTGGGTTCGGTTGGTGCAAGTGGGTTCAACCAGATGGCCGCAACAGGTTCTATGTCTCCTTCTTTAGCTCTTGGTACCTTCGACAATAGCCCATACCAGATGCCAGCCCAACAAGAACACGCCCATCACTCTCCACACCATCAGCTTCAGGCACAGCTCTTGCTTCAACCTCAGCAGTCCCAACCACAGCAACAGCAACAACAGACTCCGCAACAGCAGCAGAGGTCTGGAAGCGAGGAGCGTAGGAGTGTTGGTCCTTCTTGTTGATCTGTCACAGCTCTCAGTGTCTTCCACTTTAATGTTCAACCTTTTTCCTTTTAGGTATGTACTATTTTCTTTCTTCATATGGCTTGCATGATGGCTTTGCCCTAATGGATGCTACTGATCATGCTGGTGCAAAACTTGTTTTTTTTTTTTGTTCATATTTGGATCAAGATTGTTTGGTAGCAGTGGAAAGTTGACATTTACTCTATTGCTTAGAGTAGAAGGGTTGGGTAAGAGAATTATTGTCCTTTAACAGAGAGGGATGTTTCATTTTCATCTGTTCATAAACTATATAGTATGTAGCAGCATTAGAAATACCTGCATGTTATCATTTCCCTTTTTCTTCCCCTTTTCCTCCTTATAGCTTGATCTGAACTTTGTCGGCATAACATATAATATTAGTCCCTCATGTGAAATGTTAAATTTTGCTTGGCCTAAACCATGTTAAGCACTCAGGGAAGATATATTACAGACAGGACAAAAATAAGGTAGCTGAAGGGGTATGATTGGAATATGACCTCCCATACAAAGAGAAAAAACTAATAATCATAGACATTTTCAGGAAAAAGAACAGTATATAGTATATACCTACATGTTTTCTATAACAATTTTTTTGTTTTACATGAAAGATATAATCATTTACACCCATCTTTAGAGAGTTGCAGCTAGTGCATTTGGATCTTGCACTTTCAAATTTGTTTTAATAGAGATTGACCGCACATGTTCAGGTTCCTTTTTTCTTTCAACATTTCGGGTTCTGCTATTTAATTCTCGTGACGTGTGATTGTGTGAACGCAAGTCACAACTAGGGTACTGTACATGTGCAAAGTTTGAATTGTATAAGCAGATAACCTAATACCCTTTTGTTGACTATAAAATTCAAACCCGTATAGTATATATGAAATAGCTTATCGGTTGCTGCTGGTTTTTATAAACAGCCATTGCCTAATTACATTTCCATTGCAAATTTTTAGAACAATCTTTACAGCTGTGAAAACCCTTTGTGCAGCTCATTTATGCCTTATACACTGTGAACAGAGAGGAGCCATAGTTTTAATGGCAACGCCTTGTGAGATCTGAAAGTCGGCATTGTTTATGGGATTCGAAGAAGACTTTCTTGGGAGTAACAGTTAAACTATTTAGGATCTGCATTGGCATTGCATTGCTCGTTTTGATAATTGAAGTACAGTACGTAGTCTTCTTTGTGACAAACTTGTAAATCCGAATCTGGGAAGCTAAAACTGCTTAAATCCTTTTTGTCATTTATAGCTAGTAATTAACAATTTTCAACTTGAGTTATTGCCACTCCAATCTAATAAGAAACTAATATATATACTTGACTATATTATGTGAAGTATTCTTTACTCTAGCTCTTTTTAAAGCTATATTATGTTTATTTGTACTTCTTGATTAAGATTATAAAAGCTTGTTTAAGAACAAGTTGAGTAGATGATTCATATTAAGCCTAATATCAAATATGTTAATTTATGTACTTTCTTGGAATATTTATTACTATGATAACCATGCATGTGCATGATCATTAATTACTATATTGCAGCACGGTAGTAGCTTAATAATAGTTTTTTAAAATGTTTTTATTGTTTAATTGCAGGACTAGTTTTTATTAGAATATTGTTTTAGTTATTTGACTTCTTGTTTTATGGAGATCGAGATATGGTTCAAAATAATAAAAGGATCATATTTGATCAAAGGAAACTATGTAGTAAGTGATATACAAATAAAGATAAAATCTGTTTAGATCACATACAAATAGAATATCAAGTCTCAGTGAAGATAATAAAAAATATAACAATAATCTAAAGTTGGCAAATCAAGTTTTTGGTCGGATTTGACTTGAGTTGGAAATGTCTAATTCAAACCTATTCCAAATTGTACTGTGGATGTGAATTTTGGTTTGGATTTGAGTTTTATGTACAAAATGAGCAAATGTTGATATGCCAAATTTGAAGATCGATTTTATGCAACTGTACTTGTAAAAGTGTAGCTCGAGTTACGTTCAAGTCTATTTTAGACGCTCATGAATTCAAATTGCTTATCTGTGTCACTCATTTTTTTTATTGTATATATCGTTTGCACATAGGCCTTCTCTTTGTGCAACTACAACTACTTATATTGTCTCATTATGACCCCATATACAAAATTTCACAACACCACAAGAACCAGTTAGGAAATAGCTGAAGCTCAAACTTGCAAAATCGCCACTTAAACATAATAGTCTTACATTTCCTTTTTCATATTGTGACCAATGTGTAGTATATATTATGCAAAATTTTGTAGTACATTGTTCCACAATTTTAACTTAATCCGAATCTGAGTCGTCATGAAACCGAGCTGGATCCAAAACCTTGACCATTTTAGATAGCATCTCTCCCATGTCTTCTAATTCATCCCTTGCAAACCCCCAGCTTCTAAGTAGTTCGCTTGCAGGCGCTCCTCGCTCGATACCAAGCCGACGCAGATTTCCCAACCTATGCTCCAGAAATGGTAGGATAGCACTGCTGGAACGTAGTCTAGCTGCCATTGGAATGGAATGGACGTCAAGTGATCCTCTCGAGGGTGAATCTACGATCGGGCTGCTCAGTAGCTCACCATGCTGACCAACGAGGTTCCCGAAGATTGAAGGAAAAGGCAAGGGTATCGGGAGGGGGCATAGAGCTGCTGATACGTGACAAAACCTTGGCCTCGTTGTTGCTTGTTGATATGCTGCGACAACTGCGTCCTTTACTTCACAAACTGAAGCCTGACGAGAACCTGAAGATAAAAAAAATGCGTGAACTCTTTGAAAAGCATAGCAGAAAACATTCAAATTCAGTAATTGATTAGACAAGGTGATCGAGTGAAGTGAACTTGTATAAGTGGTTCATGAGGTCAAACAGTATTTTAAGCCCCTTCTCGCTACATGTACTAAAAGTGTACCTGATCCGAGGGCCCCATGAATGGTCATGGACTCTACTGCTAGAAAATCTTCAGCATTTTCCTTTACCTCTGGTGTCAATGTCTGCAAATTTCTTAGCAATGTTTGCTCTAATTGTTGTCCTGATTCAAATGGTTCATAGTCAATGAAACTTGTTACAAATAAGAGGAAACAAAGAGAACGAACATTCAAGCAAATACCAGTCAATGAAGGTGCTGGCATTGCAACATCCAGAATAGACACTATGTTCTGCCTATCTTGCCCTGCTAACATGTTTACAAACCCGTTGACATCAATAGCACCAGAAACACATGATGAATCTCCACTGGGCCCAGGAAGTTCCATTCGGAAAGGGAGGCTGATGGAGTGTAGTGCTGCAGCATATATAGCACTACAGTGATAAGGGCTTTCATCTTGAACCCGGAGAAACTTAGAGGCTTGACCTTCAAAAATCAATGAAAACCAGCAAATCCATTAAGATATACTTTAGGTAAAGACGCAACTGAATTAACACGATATGTACAGCCTGCCCATCCACATTTAAACATATGCCAACACTGGATGACTTGTCATGCATCATAAGAAAACAGACAATATTGATATATCGACAAACTACATGTGATTTCAGAACTCAACCTGATTGAAGTAAAAAGGAACTGGGTTTTGGAAGATGTTTTTATCCTGAAAATAATGTTAAAGTGCAATTCGTACAAAGGTTGACGAGTCATCTGAAGTACATCATTACTTACTTCTACTCAAGGAGGGTAAACCAATTGGCACAATCAATTTACAGAAGGATGACAATCTTGCAAATGAAACTGCATCATGAACATCCCGGGATATTTTCTGTTTCCGGCTTTTGGGGTTCGTGTAAGAATCTGGACCCCGGACAGCATAGAGCAATACTGGAGTATTTGTGTATTCATCTGCAATATTCTCCAGAAAATCTGCAGCCAAAGCTGAGAAACCTCCTGAGTCATCAACAGTGAATTGGAAACCCTGTCAAGAAATATATATATTCAAATCAGTAACAAGGATAAAGCAAAGGATTGCATTGACTGAACAAGAGAGTTCTATGAAAACTATCCCAGCAAAAGCTTTTTTTGGCATTCTTAAAGAATACACCTATGAATTTTTCTCATGCCCAAGGTAGAGGTTTTCCTTACAAATATACCTGAATATGGTCACATTCTTCTACAAAATAACGAAGCCTCTCAGTAATTTCCTCTCCCCGTAATCCCTCAGTAAAGGCATCCCGTCCAATTCCATAATTGTCAAAATCATTAGTATCCGTCCATAATCCACTTAATTCATATAAACTCTGGGGATGATAGTGAGCTTTTGAAAAGTCGGTCCAATATTGAACGCCGGTATCTAAACATTCAACTACATCCTTATCTGATATTTCTTGTTTCAAATCATTTTTCCCACTCTTGTCACCATTTGTCATAGTCAAATTATCCCGTTCTTCCTCGTACAATCTTTTCAGAAACAAATTCCTCTTCTGAGGTTCAGATGCTTGAGTAGAAACATTACCGGCCCTGCACATTTGTCTATAGACATTAGAATATTTAAAAGACAAAACAAAAAGACTAAGATAACACATGTGGGAGTATGCAAGAATGAATTAAGATTGTTCTTTTCAAAGCTTAGATAAGCAAGAAGCAAATAGCTAGATACTAGGTTAAATTCAACATAAACTTTGTCCAACTCATATAACTTACTTTGAGTAAAAATAAACTAGTTTCCTCCTAGTCACAGTACGCAATCTCTCCTGCAACATCCACCATAGGACTTTTCCATGCACGGCCAAACATAACTTAATTCTTATACACGGCCTTTATGACCCAGTACTTTTCACTTTACATACTAGATAATTGTTAATTTTTCTAAATGAAGAAGAAAACGAACTAGTTGTCCGGAGGGAACACCTTTCCCTCCCTTAGTGATAAACAGGTCCATGATAGATATATGAATGAATGTTGCAATCAAATTAAATAAAGTATAAAACTCACCATGTGATAACATCTGATGGTCCAGCTGATATGTCATTGTACAAGGTGCCATTTGAACTCATGGAACCAAGTGAACCTGCAAATAAATAAACCTCAACACAATGTCACGGGAAAGAGATGCAGTAACTATTATCACCAAGTGCTAAGAAACTTGATAAAACTGGATACTTAAACAAGGTCAAATACTAACATTAGCTTTTGTCCAACAACGGTGATGAAATGCTAATCCGCTACAAGTATGTATTCAGTATTATTCATTTTCTAATTCAGACATCTAGATACTTGATAGGTAGATTTGTAAACTGAATGCATATACAAAAGGTAGCAAATAGTCATTATGAGTATACAGCTAAATCTCTCTGTGCTTCAAAAAAAAAAACAAAAAGTATCCTTAGTTTCAACTTTCAAACTTTTAGAACTCATTTACCAGTGTTTTAAGAGAAACAAGCACAGAGTAACTATCATGCCTGCATCATTTTGAATAAAAATCAGATAACCCCCTTGTCTAAAGTAGAAATGGAACAAAATCAAACACTCTCAGCATATAATATAAATGAAGTACCTTGAAAGTCTATTGAAAGCAGGCGAGGAGTATATGTAGGGGCTCCCTGCACATGGATAAGACGTTAGCAGAGTAGCTCTAAGTAAGAACTCTACGAGTAAAACGTGATTGAAGCTGGTTGTTTGAGTTGAAAATTGTAAAAGGCTAGCATGACATGAAGTCAAAGAAAGATATCGTCTTAACTTATGAAATAAACCACTAAATGAAATCAAATATGTAGAGCCAGAAATGATTAAATGGCTTGCTAGCTAAATGAGTAAGATATATTCAATCACTGAAAGCCACTAAAAGAAATCAAATGCGTAGAGCTAGAAATGATTAAATGGCTTGCTAGCTATATGAGTCAGTATATTCAATCATTATGTGCCACAACTAACATAATGGTACATCACAAACACAAATATGACACAAATAATCTTAAACATAATAATCATGCTCGAAAAGTATGTGCTACTTTCTTTGAAATCAACATAATTGTGATAATTTCAAGGTTTCCATCTAAGAACAAAATATCGATGGATAATTTAAACAGGCAAAACACCTCAATCCGTATTACGTTTCCAAGCGACAACAACCTTTAAAACTATTTGCATAAAATCTACGAGCAATGAGTTTGGTGTCATAAAGGTTCAACCTGTTGTGTCTCACCAGTACGGTAGAGCACATCCATATTAAGACATTGTTTCCAGAAGACTGGATCACCATCTGGGTCTGCAGCCAGCCCAAGTAACTCATCCTTCAACAGAAAGCAAATGAAACAAGAAATCATGTCAAAAAACACTTCCAACAATACATCAAATGATTGAAAGAAACCCGAGCACACATGAAAGAAACCGTGAAATTGGAACCTAAAAGTGAAATGTAGACATAACCTAACCCAATACTAGTAAATTTTGTAAATAAGTGAGTACACAAACAAGGGTATCAACCACCATAGAAGTGAACCAGAAACCACTCACATGAAACCCATGTATCAAGTGAACATAAACCCAGATTGAGTAACTACAAAAAATTACATTTTTTTGATAAATTAATGCCCCTTTTAGATAATATCAGAACCACCTTGCCTGTACTCAAAATCAGTAACAATCAAAAGGAATATAGGTCTAAACCTGAAAGTTCCAGAAGTGAGAGCCAATGAAATTAGCAAATCCTCCTGTCTGGATGCTCACAATTTCCCTCATAATTCCTGTCAAGAACTAATTTTTAACAGCCAGAAATAAATAAAGAGTAAAAACTATAACCAAGAAGAGCAAAGTGGAGTTCAGTACTTGCCAGTGAGGTTTAAGAGTTGTGGAAAAACACCCAAAGCGAATGAAGCAATTGGGGCAGTGGAGAAGAGACTAAACTAGAAGAAAACCAAAGTTTTTTAAAAACCGGATCAGGAGATGAACCGGTGGCGGATCCGGGTTACCGGGTCAACCGAATCGGCCGGGTCTCCGACCAGAAAACAAAACTGAAATTGTGGAAGTTTTGGTTTGGGGTGGCTGGAGATCAAAACTGATAAGTGCAAAAGTTGAGGTGGTGATTTGGTTTTTAGATTTCTAATGGATTGGGCCCAAGTTTTGGGCTTGGTCCATATACATGTTATTTAAACTGGATTTGGCCCATAAAAGTTGAGCCCAAAAACCGAAGTAAGAGTATAGAAGCTTATTGGGCTGATGAAGCCCATCTCCTTAAGAGCCCAGATGGATTCTTTTTCTTTCTCAAAATAGCATGGGATGGGCACAAAAAAAGTGAGATAAGATGAGTGTGACAGTTTTGTGGTGGGCACGTAATTGTCTTTTTTATAGATGGAGCATTGCATTGGGGACCATTTCTTGTTGATGGGAGGCTAGTGGTAAAAAATCTAAAGAGCTGTGTCATCTTGTTTCACAAATCACCCAATTGAACTGATAAGCCCTTGTTTTCAATCATGTCTCTCTCTTCTCATCCTATATGCATATGCCATGCTCACACCTCATTTGTTTTACACAATCATTCCAGTTTCTTATCTTGTTTTGATTCTAAAATCTGGGTTTGAACCAAAATCACATTCAATCATGGGTCTCAGAATGTGACAGGTTCATCAAGATTGGATTTTTGATAAACATACTCAAAAACATGTGCATGTTTTGCTGTGAAGCCCTCAAGTTTTGGTCCCCCCAGCTTGTGAATCTTTCAGGAGAGCTTGTCCAGAAAGTTTAATGAGAGACTAGACTAGCTTGGCATCTTTTTCAACATCCAAAACCATCACTTCCATGTATGAGTTTCAATGAAAAAGAAAACCCATGAGTGCTTCTATGAAAACTCAAAAGCAAGCACAAGGCATATTTGAAAGTGCTAAAGATGATGATGAAGACAATACAAACTGATTCTCAGTAATGTGCATGAATTAGCAAGAACACTGATATGGGAACTGATGCGTGTTCAAGCAAGCCAATTCGTAAATACAGAAAGTCGAGGACTTGATAAGTGAAAAGAGCATCAAGTTACTTGCTACAAGATTCATTATGCTTATTGTGCATAGAAACATCCTTACAACAACATAGAAATGGTCAGAAATGAAGTTAATAGGTGAAGTAAACTAAATCCATGTCTGTAAAACCTGCAAAAACCTCATTGTCTCAGTTAAGAATTGGTGCCTCAAAATCAACTCCAATCTCAATTCTCTATAACATCATCTGTAGTAATTCTAGTTCACATCCTGATGATTCCCAATGTACATACATATTGTGTCTGCAAAATTCACAGGGAAGATCAGTACCACTATACATTAACCTCTCCAGCTGCCTGGTGACTGTGATTGTGATTGTGATTGCTAAGCCCTCCTTTCCAGCTATGGCCCTCTGATTTTTCATCTTCTTCGGCTTCCAAGCTGGAGTCTCCATTGCTCGAGATACCCTTTGCGGATGTGCCTCCAAAGAGAGGCCCTTGTGGAGAACCCGACTGAGAATTGTTAGGCTCCGAGTGCTCTCCACATTGATCTTTGTTCATCCACGAGACGTTTTCTGTTTCCGAAGAAGTTAAACAACCCGGGAGCTTTCGGATGTGAAGTCTGTATTTCTGCAGGAACAAAACAATTGTTCATAAATTATCCAGAAATGAACAAGTCCACCAATACAGAAAAGAAGCTATCTAGGGCTCTTTTTGTTACCTGCAAATGGCTCTTCACTTCATCATTTGTTAGGCCATCCACTTGCATTAGCTCTCTGATCTGTTTAGGAGTAGCCACTGAAGCACAACAAGGTGAAATTCAGTAAAATTCAAGTGTTTTTGCTAAAAACACATCAACTTCATAGAAATTTGGCTTAATTCGGGCTGAATTTCAAGCATACCAATTCAATTTTCCTAATTCTCAATACCAATTCAACACAGTAAAATCCCAAATATAGAAAGCTTCAAACTTTTGTTCAACAGAATTGACCCAAATGCTCCAATTTTCCACAAGAGGAACAATTAGATTTGACTTTTCAATTCCTCACCTTTTGATCCTCCGAGTTGCTGAAGAGCGTCCACAAAACGCCGGTGCAGCTCCGGCGACCAGCACCGCCTCTGCTTCCTCAGCGCCGCCAGTTGCTGCTTGCTTTGCAGCTTCAATTTCTCGGCAAAAACAGGCGAACCAGAGCCAGCTCTTCCACCGCCACCGCTCTTCGATTTGTCAGTGAAAGAGACCAATTCCGGCATTGGAGTGGCCAGACAAAGCCCAGAAACCTGCGACACATCCTTGTCTTCGTTCAACGGTGCCTTGAACGGCACAAAAGCTCCAACTCCTATGTTTCGATAATTACATAATCGAATCGGTTTCTCTGTTGCAGACCCGTTCTCGTCTTCGCTCCTCTGCCATCACCAAACCCCCCAAAAAAACTCAGATTCCCAAAAAAAATCCTTTTTTATTTACTATAGCAGAACCAAAATTCACAAAAAAAAAAAAAAAAAAAAAAACCAAGTTTCCGCTCTGGGGGTGAAGGCCTTTGTTCCTTGTTTTCGCAGCTACTATCGGTGCGTCCCCAGAGCTGAGCAGAACTCATCCAATTCTTCTTCTCGACACAATCCTTCTCCTTCAACGGTAAAAATTCCTCCATTACAGCTCGATCTCGCGAGTCCGTACACTGCATTGCCTCCTCCTTCAACCTCCCTATAGCTGCACAAACCCAGAAAAAAAAAAACAATTTTTCAGAAAACCCATTTCGAATTTCACAAGAATCAGATTTATATGATAAACAAAAACACAGAAAACAGAACCGACCGTCGTTCAACAGAAGCATGCACAGAGGGAGTTCTCGTTTGAAAGCATCGATCTTCCTCATCTCGTCTTCCAATCTGTTGACATAATCTTCGAGCTTCACCATTTTATCAGAACTGTCTCGAATCCCAGAAAGCTCCCGGAGCAATTCGGAGATGGTCTTGGGAACATAGGCCAAGCACAAATCCAAGCTCAGCTCCATAGCTATTGCTCTGTTTCAGGTTCTCTCTATTGTATCTTCTTCTTGTTATTGTGTAGCAAAAGCATTGCCCACAAGATGTACACAAAAACAGGGGACTCTGTGCGGCTGTTTATAAATGGAAAGTTTGAGATTCAGGACGAGAGGAGAAGATTCGGTTGTTTCGAAGTCGGGTCGTCGCGTATTTGGGTCGGTGTGACTCGCCCATGACTCGGTGAGTTTGTCTTGGGAATCTTTGATTCCGTACTCACGCGGCGAAAATGCAATTACAATATTAATTTTATTAAATGGTATATAATTTAATAATATTAATAGGCTTCCTTTTTTTCCAGATTCTCGTTAGGTGGTGTGGACGTATCAAATGCAAAGCAAAGTCACTGGGTCACAGCTCGCTTAGCGAGTGTTGTCCTCATTGAGGGCAATTTCGTCATTTCTCGCCACCACAATGTATGCTATTTTTTGTTCGTCGGGAAGAGGTTCGAACCTGAGAGCTCAAAGAAAATTCATAGCGCTTAAACCGTTTAGTTCAATATGTTTCGACTTTTTTTTTGTTTCTTTTATATTTATCATCTCAATGTCCAATATTTTGAACTAAGAAATGTAATTCTTTTTAACGCATAAAATTAATAATTTATTATTTCAAATATCTAACGATAACAAAGATGATATAAATATGGGAGCTTGAAGACCAATTCATCCATACAAGCTTGACAAAGCGACTGAAAACTATACTAACTTGTGGGTCACTCGATTCATAGATGAACAAAAAACAAAAAAAATTGATACTACCAAACTGAGTCATCATGACTAAAACATTATGAATAATCAAACTGAATGCATTGAAATTGCCCTCATCATCCCGAATAATCAAGTTGAAGTATTGGAATCATCATCTTTAGCCTGAAGACCACGAACCACTAACATCGATTACACTTGAAGTTTAAGGCGAGCATGAGGAGGGTTATGCCAACCGCGCCTCACAACCGCCGGGTCTACCATCTAATTTGCTAAAAAAACTCGAAATCTGATCCTATGACTCCAACCAGATCACCACATTCCAAGCCTCCTTCTCATTCTTTCCAATAGTTGACTAAGAAATGTGATTAGTGTCACTTTATGATTTGATTTTGGATAATAATTACAAATTTCAAGGAAATTAATATGTTAAAAAATTAATTCTCTGTTGATAAAATTGATTAATACAACATTAATTGAGATGTTGAGCTCCTAGTGTCTTAAAGCTTTCACCTAGGACCATTGCACATGTACCCATCAACAAAATCTATACAAGTTCAAACCTATGTTTTGAATGATCTCCCCTTATTGTTCATACATGTATCATATTTATAAAAAATGCATTAAACATACTATTTAGAGTAATCTAATGATTTTTTTTTTTTGAAACTGATTGATGGTCCAATTTGAATATTGCTTCGTTAAAAACAAATTATTTCATAAAAGAACCATTACTCTCCTCACCTAGATATATATTTTTTGAATTTTATATTTGAAACAAAATGAAAGAGGATTGAATGGACTATATTGCCCTTACTTGTTTAATGAATGGGAACAACAAAACTTATGGGGGCAATTATTTTAGTTGTTAGGTTAGAGGATGCATTTAAGGGTATGTGTAAATTTTGTTGATGGTTCCATTACAGATATACAATATGATAATGTTTCTTGAATTTTCTCAAGTCATCATCAGAAGAGACCCAATAAAGAATTAATGAACAGCCAATTAATTGGTACCTACCAGATTTGCCATTATGGGAAATGTTGTTATCATAAAAACAGGCATAAATCCTAGTAATTGCAAAGCACATCAATAATAATTCTTGCAAATCTTTCTCCAGTGGAGTATTTTCAACAGTTCAATTAAATGGTAATGCAAAAAAAAAAATCCATTGGAAATGTTTCACTTTTGTTTTTTAGATCTTTTATTTTATTGTAAATTATCACTCAATTTTTTTTTAAAAAAAGGTTAAAAAACAATAAATGTCTAAATTTAAGAGAAATATATTTAATTTGCATTTTTTAAAAATATATGTCTTATTTATCATGATAAATATGAAAATGTCTTCAATTAGATATTTATATTTATTTTGGAAAAAAATAATTATATAGAAAATACCAATTATATCTTTTATGTAAAATAAATTGTACAAAAATGCATGTGAGGTACATGATAAAATGTTTTGAAGGATAATAAAAACAAAAATATTAACAGTACACAGAATCTCAGGAAAAAGAAAAACAGAAACAAATAAGCAAACCAACAGGATGTTGACACGTGTCATATACCTTTTGATGAGCGGTGAGATTCTCAGGCGCATTCTCGTCCGTCACGAGGGAGGAATCGTGACTTCCAGAAAGTCATCAATTTGAGAAAATCAAGAAAAATTAAATAAATAAACATTTTACAAAGAAAATATATATTTTTGATTCCTATATTCAGATTCTTTGACTGTGAGAGTGACACGTGTCTGAAAGCATTCGGTGTATGATATTTGAGATTTACAAAGAAAAAAAAAAAGAAGATCTTCTCACATTGTAATTAATTATAAGGTCTAATCGAATCTCAAAAATTAAAACTGAAATACAAAAAAGAAAAAAAAATCCAAAAACCAATCCAAAAAAAATGATAGAGATAAGGATTCTTTTGGCATTTGGTGGGTGGTATGATGGATGGTTTTTGTTTAGTTTCATTGGAAAGGACAATGAAGAAGATGCTCCTTTTATTTGTTGGATCATCACCCATCGTTTCTGTCTTTATGTTTGCCTATTGTTTCACATTGCACAATTTCACATTTTCCAAAATGCTTATTTTTTTTATATATTTGTTCACTTGCTCTTTATATTATATGTAAACACTATATTGCCCTTTAAACTATTTATTTAGTTTGTAATTTATTATTTCGAGGTAAATCGGAAGTAATCTTTGTATGTTTTATGATATAAACTATTTTTATTCAAGGCTTATTTACAATTAATATTTATCACTTATACAAGTATATTTGTATGAATTAAATTGAATTTTAAAAAATTAAGGGCCAAAGACTAGATCGAATATTGGCCGGTCTAGGATTGGGACCGAAGAATTGAAAATAAATACATGAGAGAAGTACATTTCAATGAAGAAGTTATGAAATAAAATAAAATATGTGGAATTGAAGTGAAATAAATTATAAATAATGTGTAAAGTTAATAAAAATATTAAATAATAATTTGAAGTGAACCCAATGTTGATTTAAGAGTCCATAAGCAATTTGGGTATTAAATAAATTGTCAAAAATAGTTAGTCATGTAACGTACTTTCTCAGAATTGTGAATTGTTTTATCTATTTAATTTCTCGTTTGTTCAAGAACTATCGAGAAACTCCAAATTTTATATAACTAGAATTATTTTAAGCTAGTTATTTATGACAATGAGAATCGATTCTAGACTGTGCATAGAAAAAAGAATCACACGAAGAAATCAAATCCATTATTGACACAACTTGTTAATTATCCGAAGACTAATTGCAAATCACGTATCATTCAATTTGTGTTTTTAATACAAAAGCTGGTTATTTCATTTCGGGACGATTCTTTCTTTTTTATAAAACGACGGCTGTGTATAGAGACTATATTATATATTCTTTTTGGAGAAAGAAACACGACAATTGTGTTGGATGGACCGTATGGTGTACTTGAAGAGTTTTAGCTTTTGAGATTGTGATTGTGAAGAGGCATTGGGTGAATCAGAATGGTATGCTTTATATATATAATTGTTCTTTGTGAATCAATGGTTCACATCTCTTAATTCAAAGCATCTTTGATCCCACACTTCCTTCAACCAAAAGAATACATTAGGGCATATTTTGCATGTCCCATATCTTCATCAATATCCAATCGTACTAATGATGTACAATTCAATTAAAATATAATTAGAACAAAATAGAAGAAGAAGATTCGTTTGACCAATCTCATTCTTGTGCTTAATTAACTCAATGGACACTAATTATAATTTATAAGCTATTATTTGATTATTAACGCACTTTTTTCTTTTTGCAAATTGATATGCATGGTTGTCATTGTTCACGGTTTTAGCTTTTAAAAGTGAATGCCTTATTTTAAATGCATGGTTACTAAACTTTCTATTTCCATGATAAGTAAAACATAGATAAGTGGACTTATTTAAATTTACATACAAAAAATGATGAAGTTTTAAGTAAATGGCTAAGAAAAATATCAAAGCTACATAGTATTGACGTGATAAAAGTCAAATCCAAAAATACCCTACTCATAATTCCTACACAAAAAATGAATCAAGTACATAGTTTTTATATTTTCTCCAATTACTTACTTAAAATTACGTTGTTTTGGGTGTTAGACTTACCCAATTTTAAGTAAGCCGACTCATTTCTGTTGACCTTTATATGGATATATACTTCAAATTATAAAGAACAATGTCATTTATTTCATATTTTTTATAATTGTTCATAAAAAGTGACGTAACAGTTTAGATAGCAGAAACATATATGTCATACTTTTGTCGTTTAAAATTAAGTTTGAAATGAATAACAATTCAAATGATACAATTATTCTCTCATGAATTTATAACGCTAACTGCTATTGGTTTATATTACACTTGATGTATTATGATTGGATTAATAAAATAACTAAAATGTCATGTATATTGATTGGTGAGTCACCAAATTAAGACAAAAAAATACATAATATAATTTATTATTGATTAAGACAACATCACATTATCATGCACAATACAAAAAATATACTATTATCGACAAAGAAGACAACTAATAGAAAATAAATTTGTTTCTTTATCCTATCATCATACCAAACATAAAAACAATACATAACTAAATTTGTCAAAACAAAAGATTACAAAAACCAAATTCAAAATGATGAGCAACAGGCCAACAGCAACTGTATATAACACGACTCCACAAATACTCGAAAAAAAGGTAATTATTGGGTATATAGAAATTGAAACAAATGGATTTGGTTCTGATTCTTCTTTTATTACATCGTAGATTTATTTGTATATATTGATGAGTTTATTTTTGGATGGCTTTCGTGTTACGGTTTGCTGCAACCACACAATCATTCACGTGAACCAAAGTCATTTCTCAGGAAAGAACTTTCAAAAAATATATTGGACACGTGGCATCCACTGGATGGTTGATGCGCGAAGTTAGCGATCGGTTCGCCGCATACGAGGTGTGGTGGCTCCACGTGTCACGACAACATTGGTCGAGTGTGTGAGTGTGTCTCTGTGTGCTGTGGTAAACATACGTATACGCTACTTGCTCGCTCATGTTAATATGTTATTGTGATTGTCTTAATTTTTGAACAATTGCATGTACACTCCTTGTAATTTGCTAAAATTGTTATTGAATACCTTTATTTTACATAATTTTAAGAAAAGGAACACATTTACATTTACATATATTTTTAGTTTAAATAAATTATATTTACGAGTAAACGAGTAAACAATAAAATGATATTAATATTCACTATCAGACGATCCTATATATGTGAGATATGCATATTTTTCATCTATAAATTTTCACCAAATGTACAAATAAACTTACTTTATAAAACTTTATACATATATATATATATATACTATTAAATTTTGTAGAAATAACTCTTCAACACTAATGATGATAATTTTTTATATGTTAATGTATACTTATATGACAAAGTTGTGTGACAATGTCAATTTTAGTTTAAATGAAAAACAAAGTTATGTAACAGGCTCGACTCAAACCGATCCCAATAAATGACCCAAAAACTGGTTCGATTATTCGAATCTTGGTTCAGAACAAAGAAATCCGGTAATGTCAAATTAAATAATAATAACTTCCTAAAAGGATACTCGAATTTTATTTTGGAACGGAGAATTATGTTATAAATCAGCTGACTTATTATTTGTATCCGATCATACCTTATTTTTCATTATTATATTCTTTTGAGAAAGAAACTTAAAACACTTCTATATATGTTCACTTAATTAATCGACTTTTTAACTAGTATTATACAGAAATTGCCATAGCTTATTCAACATTCCATTGTCGTCCAGCGGTTAGGATACTTGGCTTTCACCCAAGAGACCCGGGTTCGATTCCCGGCAATGGAACATTTTGCATTTTTTCCCCCAATTTCCTGAAGCAATTATCCTCCAATACAACTACAATAAATCAAAACATTAAGACATCAAATATGGGACTTGCTGAACAATTGATCAATCTAATTTATGCTGTGCAATTGTGTCCAAAAGTAATATAGATACATCAGAAGGCCTGAGAAGGATCAGATCACTACTGTACAGGCTTCATGAAATGAGCAACTAGGAGTTTTGAGACTGTGAAGCCATGGAAGGAGTCCACATCAAAAAGTTCTTTCAGCTTCTCATCACAAATTATTCTCCTTTTGTCCGATGGATCCTTCATCAAGAAGCAAAAATAGTTTCAAACACTATCATCGTGCAGCTCAATCATAGTGTTAGAATTCCCAAAAATAAGTCCTGATATCAATAAAGCACTCTAGTCTAACTGGAAATATGTTCTCTTTGTATCCATTCTCTAATTTTCCTTGGTGTACAAACGAAGAAGCCTAAAATTTTGTTAAGCTTTCGGGTTCCAATAGTGATGTTTAGCAAAAGAATCATTCGACAAATAAGGGCAGAAACACAGACTTCGAAATTGTGCAGCCACAGACCATTGTCCAGGCAAATCTTCAACTACAGGATAGAAATCAGATTAGTTTGACAAACTTTAACTGTGTGCACATACCACCATTCTGGGTGGATAAATAGAGCCTAATCTTTTAATCAGTAGTAGTATTTGTTATTTTTTACTAAGCAGTCTGAAGAAGAGCTTCTACTATTTTACCCAAATCAAGTATAAAATGATACATGGGAGGATTCAAATCTAATAAGCAAATAAAGATGGGAGAATTGTAAAATATAAGGGACCACAGATGCAAGATATCAAAGTTCAAACAGTTAGGCATTCAAATTTCCACAAATAGTAAAGTGAAAGGGAGCTAGAGCAACCACAGACCTGGAGGTTGTTTTCTTTAATGTACGTCCACATTTTTTTTACAACATCTGCTCGTGATAATTCACTTTCTCCGGTACCAAAAAACTTCACCAGAGCTTCTGAAAGTTGAAGAGGAGCAAGAAAACCTGTTTTGCCGCCCTTTTGTCGTTTTTCCTTCCGTTTTGGTTCATCTGGTTCTGAATGGAGATTAATATCAGATAGCAAAACAAAAGCTGTAAGCCTGAAACAGTTTACTGAGCAGTATAAATTTGTCCAACTTAGGTAATACAAATTAATTTGCACTAACTCGCATGTCAAACCGTAGGCAAGTGACAAGGAAAGCCTCACACCAGACCTAAAAAATAACAAAAAGAATAAAATGAAGAACATATTTTTCTCACCTTCTTC
Source organism: Pelargonium nanum (assembly GCA_036897485.1). Taxonomy (NCBI): domain Eukaryota; kingdom Viridiplantae; phylum Streptophyta; class Magnoliopsida; order Geraniales; family Geraniaceae; genus Pelargonium; species Pelargonium nanum. The sequence goes on along the minus strand of JAYMTF010000708.1, from coordinate 5,674 downwards.
TCTTTCTTGCTTCCGCTCCTTCTCCTTCTGGGTTGACTTTACTGGAACTAGACAAAGGAAAACAGTATATGTGATGTTACAAGTACTTACATGAATTCATAACACTACAAGATACAGGTAAGTCTAAGTTGGTGACAGCATTAAGGAAAGGGATAGCATTTTAATGAGCAATTCTCGAGTCAACATGTACAGCAGCCAAACAATTCAAGCAATGTCAGATATCATGAAGACAATGACGTTTTAATAAGTTACCACTAACATACTATAGAAATAAAAGCACACATTTTAGAAGCATACCCTTATTGGAATGTAACGGCCAGATATGCTTTGACAGGGCTTTATTCATCTGGAACATATCGATGGAATCAACACCAAAAAGAGCACGCAGCCGTTCATCACACATTATATTCCGCCTGTTACTTGGGTCTTGCAAATTTCTCTCTCTTATATAGACCCACATTTGTTTGACAACCTAAAATCAATATCACAAATAGATTTTAAAAAAAAAACTATTCCTTGATTATTTGATAATTTGGTGATGACATTAAAATTACTTCAACATAAGTTTCAGTATCTACCTCAGTCCGGGCCAATTCTGATACCCCTAGAAATTCCTGAAGTTGTGGAGAAAGGCTGCATAATTTGTTAAAACCACCACCTCTTTTCTTGACCTCATTATTTGACCTGAATATGGATAAAATGACTATTAATAGATTAATATGTGCAACCTTAGAAACAATATATCTGAAGGAATACCAATATGAAACAAAATGGTTATATATGAAACCTTGTTAAGCATTAACTAGAACAAAATAAAAAAATTATGGAGCTATTCAATTAGAATTTCTAATGAGATAATTGGTCAGGAAAGAATTGAACAGTAGAGTTATGCAAATATAGGAATGACACAGCTAACCCCAATGAACATCGAGTTTTTTGTTCTTGAAATTTTTTCTTCTGACTTAGATTTCTTCTATCTCTTTTCTCCCTTTTTTTTCTTTGTATCATCAAAAGGCTACATAACTGAAATTTTACATACAGTGTGATAGCTGCAGAATTTTTTTTATCCATATCTCTACTAATAAGTATTGCATGTACCAACTATTTCTCATCAGTTTTGTTAAACAATATTGTGGATTTAAGTGCTTAATTCTCACGTCAAACTGAATGCAGAAAATTTGTAGGTTGAGAGAACACTAATTTTCCAAGAGAATCACAACTTCCTAAGGAGTTCTGCATCTTTTTACTTGTGACGCATGTATTGGGGTCTTTCAAAGTAATTATTTTTGTGAAGATGTGTCCACATTTCTGATTCTCCCGAGTATATTTTTCATATCTTGAATTGCAATTTGCAACCAATTACTCCATTACCAACGCCATCAAAGAATAAAATAAAGCCATCAAAATAAGTTCATAGAACAGCTTCAACTCTTCGATAAAAAATAAGAAGAAAGTGTCCATTCTTGCTAGGCGATATAGAACTTTTATGTGAACAAGCAGAGCCAAGATAAGCATGCCATTATAGTGTATACAAATCTGGGTGTTTCATCAAAAGCCATAAACCCTGGCAAAGAACGACAGAGCAATAGCTCACAGTTGGCATCACCCTGCGTTTCACATTTCACATCTTCTAGTTTACCGATGATACAAATACAGAGGTGTTCATGAATGAGGACAAATGAGTTTATGAACAAGCTGAAGTTGGAATAGTTATTCTAGCAGATAATTTACTTATGAGGATTGTTATTCTACCGCAGAGATCAAGTGGATTGGAAAATCTTGAAAGTTGCAACTATTTGTATCAGCATGGCCAGAAAGAGAAAAAAAGAAGCAAATTTGAAGGCTTCATTTCCTACCAAAGAATAACAAGAAACTATTAAGTAACATTTTCTTGTTAAAGCTAATTATAGGTCTAAATAAAATAAAAAATTATGATCAAACTCATTGATAAGTATGATAAATGTTGTGTGTATAGAAGCATAATGGAGTGTAAAGAAAATAACCACTCATTTCATTCTTAAAGATACCATAAATGTGCCGAAAAGAACATTGTGGAGTTGCACATACAAAAAACAAACCAAATTAGGAGTTTAGGACTACTTTAACTCAAAACAGGTGAGGCATAACCACTCAAGAAGGGATTAATCGGGATTAGTCTGGTTACAAAACTCTGTATCCTTTTCAAAACATATAATGTGATTATTCTGGTGGTTATGCATTCCATGTTAATGATCGTCACTTGGTTTGATTAATTGAGGACCAGCTCAGATCAAAACGGATTGTCTCAGTGTTCATCCCCTTCATCGTTTTTTACCAGTAAAGTGAACGATATAGATAAGCTATAATAACCATAAAGTAAAAAAAAAAATAACACTTTGCTGTCATTTAAAGCAAAGAATAACACCAATTTGCAAACTAAAGATAAACCTTCACAATGCCCAAATGAATCTCATTCTGCAAGTAACCTTATATATAATTATAGCTTCCAAATTACACCATATATTATAATAGCCCAAAAGCAACCTCAAAATATTAGAGAAGCTCCTTGAGTTCCCTCATGTAGCTAGGCAGATTATGATTACCTTAAGTTCAAGCAATCAGATTGTAAGACTAACAAAAAATCAAAGCCTTTGTGCAACCATTTAGAACAATAAACATTGCAATCATGTTCTCATACTATTTAACAAAATAAAATAAATAAAAGCTCAACTTATTTTACAGTGCTCAGTAGATTATCAGCAAAAATCTAATATTCTGCATTTTTATCCAAATCCAATGGATAACCATAGAGAAAAAACTCATAATTTTAGAATTAAACTAAATGTATGGCTCATTCACGCATACAACTATACAAGTACTTAATTATGGTTAAATTCTGACCTTTTTTTGCTGGAGCCTTTACCGTTACTGGTTTCTTCTCCAACTTCATCATCTTCGTCCTCATTTGAACCAGATCCCACGGATACTTCTGATTTAGCTTTGTCTAGCTGATCCGCTTCTGCTTCTGGTTCTGGTTCTTCATTTACGTCATCTTCTTGTGCTTTATCAAATTGGCTCTGGAGGAACAAGTCCACTTGTTGTCTGATAAACCCCCTCTTAGCAGACAAATCGATTTCGAAATCTTCCTCGAGCTTCCGGCGGACGATAGCAGTGGTTGTCGTGTTGAGGTCCGAATTCACGAGGAACTCCCGAAGCCGGTCGATGAGTTCCGAGTCCGACACCATTTTTTTTTCTCTTCCGGTTCAGGAACGAGTCAGGTTATTGATTTAGAGAATTGGCGAGTTCGGTGACTCGGAGTCAAGCGTGGACCTGACTGAGGGGAGAAGGAGGAAGATGGGAAATTCAGAGAAGAAGAAGAACAAGAAAATGGGACATAAGTGGAATTAAAGAAGAAGATTCTCTCTTTTCGCTCACCCGTTTCTCGTTACTCGATGTAGTGAAAGTGAAGGGCCTCCTTAAGAGATATGTGGGGCCTTAAAATAAATAAATATAGTTATTTTACAGAGAAATTCATCCTTTTGTTTTAATCAAATGATTATATGAAAAATTACTTCAAAAAATAAAAATCATTCTTGATTTCAATCCTCCATTTTCTACTCTTTCTCTGAAAACTCTAGCTGTCATGTCTAGTTATTTATCAAATTTTCTTTTATTTTAACCACTGTCGATCTTTTATTTGATCGACATTGGTTCAACTATTTTTGCGTGCATTACTTCTATCGAATAAACACATATTCAACATGATTAGTCTTGTTCTTCTATCGGTTTCATCATCGATATTGGCTCATCTCTTTCCAATCCAATTGCAGACAACGTACTATTATATTCGTCTTCATTATTAACTAATATGTAAGACTATATTTACTAAGAATAAATTGATGTTTTTCATGTTCTTTCTGCTTTAAACTACTTAGTTGTTATATTGGTTTTATAGTTTTTTTTTACTCTCTTGATGGATGTTGCGGTATGTCTTCCCATGTTGAAAGTTTTGTTTTTGTCTTCCCTTATTGAAAATTGTTTTGTGGTGGACTTTGATGCACTTCAGGTCTTATAAATCGTGCAAATCAAAGAGGACAATAAAATAAGTGTCTGCGATTTGATTATGGGTGATACCTTTATAAAGCCCAATGAAAAAATTTTCAGGCTTTCCTTTGGTTCGAGTTGCAAACCACCGTAAATTTCTTTTCTTCTTATTTTTTTTTAAAGCGTCTAAAATCAAAATTTTAAAGTTGACAATGACACCGTTACTACGAGATCGGTTTCGGTTATTCAGCTAATCACACAGAGCCCAATAAAAAGCCTTGGCTTTGGGGACAGTACAATTACTCTCTTCCAACATCCTCAAGATGGCCCTGTATATTACAATACCAGCGTCATGAATTGTGTGGCCACTTTCAACCATTACTTTTAACATATTTGAGATAGGGGTCGAGAATTCTAATCCGAATTTTTTTTTTTCTTAAGCTAAGCTATCAATAAAGTGACGACACTTCATTAAAGATCTTGGATCCGAACGGGTCGCTCCGCTCCTATCAATTCAATTGGATGGGTATGGATGAAAATTAATGAGGTCTCATCATCTCATTAGTTTGACTTAGGCTAAGCCAAAATTTAGTTGGCTTAGATTACATATTCTCTTCGGTATATTAACACTTAAATAATTATAATAAATTTTAGTTAGACGATATATGATATAAACACTAATAATGTGTTTTCACAAATAGAAGAACCGGTTTCATAGATGTGCCTATATCAAGGGACACAATCATGTGCTTTAATTTGTGTATTTTGATAAATATTATTAAACAAATATATAAGCACAAAAGAAACTGAAAATGCCACCTACTTACGTAAGTAGATACATCAAACACAATTTTATTTTATTTTATTTTGTATCTGTGAATTTTTATTTTATTTGCTAAAATTTGGTCCAGTAGATGTGTATTAGGGATGACTATGTTAAAGTTTTAAAATATTCAAACCATATATATAATATTAGTTTTGTAACACAACTTCGCTCTGGTCTTCATTATTATAGTGCCAAAAGTTGTCGAAAACTTGTATCCAGGCTATCGCGGTTTTTAATTTTTACTTCACCGATTAATGAGACCAAATTGTTAAACTGAATTTGAACTCATTTATTTTATACTTTAAATAAAATATTTTTATTTTATGAGATTGAGTGACACTTGTCATTCAATTGGAACATCAATTATACAAATTGGAGTGACAAGTGTCACTAAATTAGACTACCATTGTAATCCGGCTTTACTCGAGTCTTCATTATTATAGTGAATTAAATAATTTAATGATATATTAATGTTGACTAATAGTTAAGTTCAAAATTAAACATGATTGTATTTCTCTAGAATAAATAGGTTATCGCGATTTTTAATCTTACTACTTACCGACCAAATTTTATAGTTAACGACTAAGTCGGTTTACAAATATTGCAGTCGGTTTCTATCGGTTTTGCTGAATAAAACTTTTCAAACTGATTTTGAACGTTTTGGTGAATAACAAATTTAAAATGAATTTGAACTCTTGAGTCTTACTAGTTGGTGTGCCGACTATTCAAAATATTATTGAAATGAGCCAGACCTTTGCCGAAATTAATGAAACAACGAGCAATTATTTATAGGAGTAGTTTTCACTTTATTTTTCAAGGGGAAAT